>JAODKE010000146.1:24760692-24773391 GCA_026779605.1 Mormyrus hasselquistii
CTCCTGTCTGTGCCCTACCTGCCCTCCCTGCACCTGAGCTCCTGTCTGTGCCCTACCTGCCCTCCCTGTACCTGAGCCCCTGTCTGTGCCCTACCTGCCCTCCCTTTACCTGAGCTCCTGTCTGTGCCCTACTTGCTCTCCCTGTACCTGAGCCCCTGTCTGTGCCCTACCTGCCCTCCCTGTACCTGAGCCCCTGTCTCTGCCCTCCCTACGTGTCATCAGTGGAAATAGGTTTTAAACCAGGCGAGGTGTGAAGCAGCAGCTTTATGCATCTCTCATAAAGAGCGTCTGACGATTAATCTGTCATGCATGGAAAGTTGTAAGCTTTATCCCAGAACAACTGGATAGACTGCCTTTATTATACCACTTTCTTCATTACCTGGAATCATTATGACTAATTAAATATTTACACATTTTCTTTCTGAATGTCACGGCCTTGATGCATGAATCTCTTTGAGCATATTATACATGCGGTACACTGACTGCTGTATGATGTGAATCTGACCCCATCATAGGTGGTGACATAATCCTCTCTGCTCATGTTGCCTCATTTGCACATTAAGTTAATTACATGCTTGTTGACACCTGAGGGTGCAAGATTTCTGCTTTGCTCATTTTCTCATCTTAATATGTTGTGCTGGCTGTCCCATAAACTCATGTTAGAGGTGATGCAAGTACTGCCCCCATATGGGGAGGACCCTGCTGCCCTTTTCGCATCGCCTAAGCAGTGTCATTGAGTCACACATGAGTTTCCTGAGGAATGACTGGGCTGTAGCCCTTCACGTTCACCCAAGGACATGCAGAGAGCTCTGAAAATGCTCTGTGGGTCTTGTCCCAGGGCCACATGGACCTCCCTTAGCATGAAGCATGCGTTGGAAGCACATTGCACCGCACCCAGGCGGGCCGGAGATACAATATTCCTCGCAGCAAGGAGCTACACAATAACAAAGCAAGTAATGAGACTATTCACAGGCCAGAAGTGTAACATAAGAGCATTCAAAGGACATAAAGAAGCATCAGGTTTTTAGAGTAATTCTTGGAACAGATGGGTCTTGAGGCATTTCTTGAAGGTGAAGAAGGAGTCTGATGGCCGGATGTGGTTCAGCAGCTCATTTCACCACCAGGGAACCACACAAGAGAACAGCCTGGAGTGACACTTCTTATGTGGTCCAAGGAGCTCATAGCGGTGTTGGGTTGCTGAACAAAAGGGGCGAGATGGGATATAGGTCTTGAAGAGCCTTTTGATGGAGATGGTGGTCTATCCATTGATAGACCTGTAAGCCAGCACCAAGGTCTTGAACTTGATGCGAGCGCCAATAGAGAACCAGTGACAGACAAGGAAGGGTGTGACATGAGAACATTAAGATGAATGAATATCCGACGTGCTTTTGCGTTTTGTTACCATTTCTGCAGATGTTAAGCTATCCATGTACGTACAGTTTGTGGACTGGCATCAACAAGTTAGTTTTACTGCATATTTAGTATAAACAAACACTGCTTTTTACATGACGCATATTGAGCAGTGTGTAAGTACATTTTTTTAGAATATGCCGGCATTGATATTTAGGCACTGTGGCATTGTATGGAGAGACAAGAGAGGGTGTAGCGAAGGAGTGACAGGCAAGTTGTCCTCTGAGGTGCCTGGGGAAATTGTCAACCCTGTGGCTGTCTTTCTGTAATAAGAATATGATGAGTCACAGTGCTGCTTTTGAAATGACAACCTTAACACAACTTGTGGTCCAATAATCACACAGTTGAGTGCCTGGTAAGCTTGTCTAGTGCAGGTTTTAGGAAGCCATATCTTTCAGGTTATTGTCTTGTCTTACCAGTCCTATGAACATTGTACTGGTTATGAAATGGCACATTGCGTGTGTGCGCTTTTGTTTGTTTTCTGTCTTCTCACAAGTCGTGTCCATTTGGCTGTAGAAAATCCACATTCCTCTTGGGTGGCGTGGTTCTATAAAAAGCTTAGAACACTTAAGTGCTCAGATAGCTCTGGTTGCCAAGACTGCACGTCCCCCATCATCCTACCGCTGCAGGAGCCCCTGTGTCAACCAATCTGTTGTAATAGGAAACAAAACTAGGGCAGGGTAGCACAGAGGAGTTACACTGTTCCCTTGTTATGCTGATTTCTAGGCCAGCAGTGTATATGTGTGTGTGTGTGTGTTTGTGTGTGTGTTTTTGTATGGTTTAATATTTGGTCGCAAATTAAAAGCCCCACCTTTCAGAAGAGTCTCTTGTTTAAAATAATTAGCATTGATCTGTTTTTTTTCCTGTTGTCATTCTCTTCTCTCTCTGCATCGCTTTCAAATTCCCTTAGGCCAGAATAGCCAGCTTGATGACTGGCTTCCCCAGCGCTTGGTGGAGGTGACAGGGTTCTTTGTTGGGCTGATGGAGGCCAACCCACAACTCCTGTGCTCTGCAGCTAATCTCTTTCTGTCACGTTACAAGCTACTGGTGGAACCTTGTAAAAGACAGTGGAATCCTATGAAATGGTCTTAAATGGGTGTCCTTTCACTATACATTTTTTCAGTTGTCGTTTGTTTGACTTTTCTTCCCCATTCATATCTTTGAATGATTTTCAAAAAATGTAATGTACTCCCCTGTCTACAAAGCAACCACCACTGCTGACTGAAACAGGGGCCTTCCACCTTCAAAATCCTTCAGGTTAATGCTTTCAGATAAGTATTGCATTGTTGGAAGATGAACGCAGCCATGTTTCCACTTTGCTTAGACTGGAGGATCTCTTGGATATTCTCCTTCTTCGACATCATGACCCGGCTTATTTTGACTTGTCTTGTCTGAAGCCATTAACTACTAGTTAAAGCAATTATAATGATGTTACAAGTATTATGTTGCACACTTACAAAATACATGAGATATTAAGATGAATGTTTTTAAAGTCATGTTGGTCATAGAGTTGGAAATGACTAGTGACCCTAACAGATGGCTTGTTAGCAAGCAAAGCACACATATCAAAATTCCCGTTAGTCAGCCTGGCGAAAAGAAAGTTATCCCAGGTAGCAGTAATATATTCAATATACAAAATCTAAATTTCTCTAATTAAATCACTGATATACGTGCACTTTTAAGTCACAGAAGTGTTTTGAAATTGCAACAGCTAGATGCTTTGCTGCCTAGTTGAATTCTTGTTGCTGATGTATGGTGTACTTTAATACAAAGAACAAACTCAAGTTGACCACTATCCAGTTGTATCTTTCTTGAATCCTTTCATAGAAAACCTTTCTGTTTCCTGCTTCCAGACTTTGATAACTAAAGCTGTCACAGTATATAGAGGAATAACATTACACCATGATATGAAAGGATGAACTACTGATCGCTCATGGTTCCTCAGATGATATTGTGATTGCCATGATGTGTATGTTAAAATAATACCATGCATGATACCTAATGAAATTGTGCACCGGGATGGAAGTGAAAGAATATTTGCTCTAAATTTTGTAGTGGTCTATTTTCTTTCCTCACTTTTTCATAGTTATGTCATGATGCCTTGAATCCTCAAGTTGTAGTTCATGCCCTTCGGTAAGAATCACACATCTGCGTTAATCTGAAAACCCATCAAATTCATTGCAGCTGAATGGGCATTAAAAATAATTAATGTTTGCAAGTGACATTGTGCACATCAGATGTGAGTGGGTGAATGAATGTGTGTACTTTTAAAATGGATCAAATCACTGATATTCAAATGAAACTCCCTTTGGTTCCTTTATTTGACTAATTGCATGTCTAAAGAGAAATGTGACTGACTCCTTTCATCATCATAACTGGATTTTAAATGTTTGACACTTGCTAGTCTATTTGTGTGGGCATACTAGCCACTAAGGTACTCATGGCATTTTGACAAAACAAGGAATTCCTTGAGTGGAATGTACTGATGACTTTACAAACTAGCAGAACATTATGTGCAACAAATACCATGCAACAAATGTTTTAGACAGCCTTTGCGTGCTGAAAATACTAGCAGTGTCCTTTGTCACACAAATAGCTTCTTACCCAGCACTGTCGACTGAGTCAAGAGCTACCTGGAAAGGTGTAGGCTTTAAAAAAAATTAATCAAAGCATTCTCTTTTCAAATGGCACTGTTGGTTCATTTGATGAAGAATATAGGAGTAAAGTAGGTGTTTTGGGGCTCTAAGGAAGTTTAAGTGGTACCTCAGAGCTGCATGACTTCACCCCGCAGAAGAATTTCTGTAGTCTTAATTATTTCAGTGGAAATTAATTAGCCATGTCCATGATGATCAAGGGTATGGGGGGTTGATGCTGGGAGGCATGTTTTTGGACATGTGACTTCACAGATGTTGAGTGAGGGAGCGTATTTAATTCTTGAGGTTTCTCTGGATCATGTGAGAGAATGGCAGCCAAATTTGTCCCGACTCTGACAACATGGTGAGAAGGTTATATAGAGGACACGTGATGAATTAATATATAGTAAATGCACACCCTGGTCCTCTGGCATATCAGTACTAAATGTGTCTGGTGCCAAACTGACCTATTTACAAAACAAATTTGACGTGATGTCTTCACCCATGAAAAGAATAAAGCAGTATTTGCTTTATTATTCATTTATTCTTTTTGCATTTTTTTGATTTTTAAAAGGGAGGGCAAGTCTAAGACTGTAATTTACTAGTATTTTCTGAAGCAGACTCGCACATTATCTCCGGAGTCGAAATAAATACAGATTTCAAACATCCCCAAGCTTTGAACTTGAAGGATGCTTGGTATTTTGGCTCCATTTTCGGTTAAATCTCCGATTTTGCATAACAAACCTCAGTGTTTGCATTTTGCAGTTCTCACGGCCGCGTCTGTTTAGAGTGGGGGTTCACGGTTGCGGCTGTCACGCTTGCAGTGTATTAACTGAGGGAGTGTAAATACGGATGTGCTAGGCTATCTCTCATCCATGCTACTTTGCTTTGGTCTGATTGCTATTCAGGAATAAGCTCTCCGAGATACTGTCTTTATCCCCATTGTTGTCCTGCCTTAATTTCTCTGTATTATTACACATGTAATAAAGTAAATATTGTTCTGTAATACTTTTCCCTTAAATTATACTGTACTGTTTTTCTGTTAATCATCAATTTTATTTGCTTGTCGCTGTATTTTGTTAGTATGTGGCATTCAGATATTTCAAAAAAGGTTTTGGGTTTATTTTCTATTTCATTTTTTTCCCCTCTAAAATTGTTTTGAATCTTAAATGAGCCCTGAGGAAGTACTGGAGATTTTGAACTTTGTTTTTGTGCAGACCTAATTAACTAGAATGACATGCTTAAACTCATAAAACATACCCATTTTACTGACAGTAAACTGCAGAGAAGCTTGACATGGATGGTTTTGCAAATATTATCCAACAAAACACTCTGTATTTAAGGATCGAATAAGCCGGAGGCACATCCTGATTCCCCTGGACAAACAGGGTAATCGGTGTAATGTTTGTGCTCTGCAAGTACTTGTGTCCTCCTTGGCGCCAGAAAGCTGTATAAAATAGCAGCAATAAACATGGAAACAAAGGCGCAAACACATCGCCAGCCGCTGTCACGGATTTGACGTGGGACGTGCACGTGGGAGCTGACGTGCAGACGCGGCTGAGGGTTGTCCGGTCCAGTGAAGCAGTGGTGTGGCTTCTCTTTGTGGCCCGAGATCAAAGCTCTGGGTCAAGGGACTTGGAATAATAGAGGGGTGTGTGCCTAGGTGATGGCAGACTGCAGTGCCCGTGCCCAGCTTATAGCCTTTGCTACCCCCACCCGCCCCAACTGTATCCACTTACACAATGCATTGCGGTGAGGTCATTGTTTTTGTATGGGTAGGGTTGATGAGGCTACCATTACTATCACAGTACAGAAGAGACCGTTCCTTCTGTGCTGGAGACTCTCCTTTCGGCATGTCATTTCCTGATGGCACATTTTCACTTCCTGGTTTGTGCAACATTACACTTTATTCCCAACACTACGGATTAATACGGGCTGAAATTCCATATCTCTGCTTGTCAGCTGGGTCCATTCCATTCAAATGCCTTGAAATTATAGCAGCACGCGCAGCTTTTCCCAACAGACACCTCCCATGAGAAGTAGGTGCAACGTTACTTTAAGATGGAAATCGCTCTGGGTAAGTGTTTGCATTGTGGCAGTGCTGGGAGTCCCATGTTGGGTCACAGACTGCCATAATTGACCGCTGCTCAGGGGCCTACCATAAAGTCACTATATTTGAGAATGAGCCACAAAAGGGCATGTTTGTTTCCGCTTGTGAATAATAGTGACCCCATTGAGTATCATGAAACATGAATCATTTGGGGGGGGGGAGCATTGGATAAAATGATTTTCCTTTAGGTCTTGCCGTCTTTAAGCTTGTGGAAATGGTGGCTTGGAGCAAAATCTGTTGGAGCTTGAAGTAACATGACACTGTAGCTTTATAATCTACGCATTCAAAAATCTTGCGTAGAATATTCCAGCAACATTTGTGTAAAATTTTTCCTGAAACACAAATCGTCCCCGGCTCAGAAAGCAATGCACTCGAGTTTCTTTAAATTTCCGTCCCAATTTAAGCTCTTGTCATCCTTGATTAGGGGGTTCCTGCATGCATGGGAGGAGGTCTGTTGGATTGCCGATGGACCAGCCATGCCAAGCCCCAGATAAGGACACTGGCTGTGGAACTTGAGGAAGTGCCACTGAGAAACTGTTTACCGCAAATCATCCGAGCACCACAAGCAATGGGGAAATGCATCCCCCTCCTCCTCTTTTTGGGGAAAGCAGATGTCACACGTGTCGCCTCTAATTCCGTTATCATAAGTCGCTGGATTTGGAGGGTCCTACATCAGCTGAAACACTTCAGAGTGCATTTAGCGACACCAGGGAGGAGCAATCAACTCCATGCCGCTGCCCGGTAGCCTTTTCAACCTTGAGGGTTTCCTTTTGAGGCTACAAGACTACGAGGCTACGAGTAAGAGTTACTGATGACCAGAGTGTTAAAGACGTCTCCATTTGGCCCCTCGGTTCTCATGGAGCGAGGGTGATGGAAGGTGAAAGGCAAGGTGGTCTGCGATGGAGGAAAAAGAAGGTGTTTTGCTATGTTACGTGAGCAAATCCAGCTTGGGTCTTTTAAAACAAACAGGGGAGTGTTTGCAGAAACTCAAACAGAATATTACCAAGAACAGGCATTACAGGGAAGAACAGGTTACTTTCATTCATTGTTTTTTTTGTTTTGTTTTGTTTAACAGAGACCTTTATGTTTTATGTAAAAAGGTACGATTTACTGTTGACTTTCCCAGCTTTACTGAAAATCCAAGCAGGTCACATACAGCCTCGGGGGTAGTCCTGTGTAATCACTGAAGTTGATTTGGAGGGTATGATAAATATCACATTATTGATGTGAAAGTCAAGTGGCACATGTTAAGGTAGCTGTAAATTAACCTGTTTTACACAGAAGGTACTTCCATACAGCTGCCGAGCTGGATGGTTGAAGGTCTGTTTTCACTGCTTTTAGACTTTGGGTAGCGGCTGCTGTAATTGGTTATTAAATGGTTTATAGTTGTCAAAGGCATGCTCTTTTGGTGCTTTATTTGAGCCAAATTCCCCTAATTGTAGCCGTAGTAGACATCAAGTTGTAATCGTATTAAAGTATATAAGACAGTAATGGCATGCAAGCCATGGAGTGCCTCTGGAACGAGGGCCTCGGGGGAGTGGAGGTAATGTCTACCACAGTGTGAATGTCTCTGGATCCCAGGGTGGTCCGCTGCAGACCCCTTATTCTTAGTTGACTCCCAGCCAATAACATATGGAGGCAATTATTGATTACCTTTGACTAAAAGTAGGCTTGTCTTAGTCGGCAAAAACAGGCCTCTCTTTGTATGTCTCCTGCTCTCCATTAAATATTGAACGCAAACTTTTCACACATCTGTACCGCGTAACCATTTGCTCATCTGGGTTTCTGCTCACATACAGATCCTTGTTTCCTGATGGAAGCCGGTGCTAGTCAGGCCATGGACTCACCTTGTGATTGATGCATAAATCATGAACTGTAGGAGCTACTGGCCATAATGAGTCTGGGATTTGACAGACCCTATTTCTAACCTTTTCTCATGTTTAATTATGGCAGTTTTCTACTGGACCAGGTACCATTCTTTTGGTACTTTGAGAAAGTACCAATGGTATGGTACTTTGAGGTGTTTGTTTTCCAAACTGGTACCAGTGCTGAATGACATCATAACGTGAGGTGGGGTATTTTGTACTGAATTCGAAAAATGGCTCTACTATACTATAGGGCTGGATGAAATGCAATATTAATAGCAACGTCGCATGTTGTGCACATGCAGTTGTTCATTACTACTCGGCTATATTAAAATCAAGTTTTTTCTTGCTTTCAATTCTTTATGGGCATTATAGCGCAGGGAGTTAAAGTTTCACTAAAATATTTTTCGTTGTGTGTCATAAGAAAAAAAAACGTATTGAGCTTTTGCAATTTTAATTATTATTCCTTTTAGAGATTATCTAATATGTGTTTAAAAATCATCTAGATTACCTCTGCTGCTTTGGCATGAGCCCTGCATGTTCTCCAAGACAATCATTATCATTTTTATCCTTACTGTTTAAATCACTCCTAGGCGGTTTTGTGAGAAATTTATGAACTCCTTTTTGTTTTATAAACACCCCAATATTTGTTACAATAGAATGACATTGCTACGATCCTAGTATATTAAACACAACCCAGCTATATTAAACGAAATACTTTAAAAATTTCTTGTCATGCCATCCGGATCTTTTTGTTGTACCTCTTTTAACCAGATCTATGTGTGTGTGTGTGTGTGTGTGTGTGTGTGTGTGTGTGTGTGTGTATGTGTGTGAGAGAGAGAGAGAGAAATGAGAAATATATTTTTTAGTTTATGTATCGTCGTTCGCTAGTGTTTTCAAGGTGGCGTCTGTATTGCATTTCAGCGGCAGGCTATTCGCATAACCAGTAAAGATAGCATTTCAGGTCCCACCCCAAAGTACCAAAGAAGCACCTCAGCTGGTTTGGCACTTTTGGGACTGGAACTTTAGGTACTGGTACTCGACCAAAAATCAGTGAAAAAACAAAAGTACTAAAAGTTCCGGTACTTGATGCAGTGGAAACTCACCCTTAGATGAGAACTTTGATTAGCGCTACTAAAAAAAAGTGGTGCCATTTTTTAATGCATCTCTTTCTGAGTAATTTGGAAAGGAAGCGCTTTAATGTTTCATCTTTTCCGCATCTCTAACAGTATGTGAACCATCACTGCAGTAGTACGCACCGCACAGATGGGTTTCCTTCAGCTTCCGCTTTAGTTCTTCCGGACTCTCTTCATCTCTGCTTTTTGCAACTGTGTCCCTGCTAGGAAGCAGAGGGCAACAGATATGTGCCAGCATGCTTTCTTTCTCACACTGAATCGTACAGCACCATGCAGGTGAGGTCCCCCATAGAACCTCCATCATTGGCAGTGAGCTCCTTGCAGACCACCGAAAGATCTGTGCACCCAGTTGTACAACTCTAGCTAGCTTGTTCTGGAAAAATCCAGTGATCTGAGATCATGTAGTCACACAAGCGTTTATGACCTGTGAAGCAAATGTAAATATCAGTTATCCAGTAACGATTCCCATCTGCTGCCATATCTTTGATATCCTGTAACTGATGTGTTAATAACCAGTCCTTTATATGTATAGAGACATTTGTGTGTTTGTGTGTGTGTGTGTATTTCTCTGTTAAGTCTGACGGTATTGGCATAAAACAACTTGAAATGAATATGTGCTATATGAATGGCGCTCAATTTCGATGTGTTTTTTCTTTTTTCTGTCACTTGCCTTGTAACACAGCATGCCAAAATTGTCACTCATGTCATAAAAGTTGCTTATACACAATATTGCAGGTGTTGAAATACTGTAAACTTTGGCCGAGTTATACCCCCTGCGTAAACATTGTAATTAAAAAATATCTCCAATTTTTTTAAGCTGTTTTCGTACCAGTACCCGGGATTGGCGAAGTTCCGTTTTTGTCCGGATTCCGTCCGTCAGTTGAAAACCGAAGGTCCGTAAAGATGTACTTGATGCAGAATTCATCATCCTCATCGACTTAGCATTGTCATAGCTTGACCCTTCCTGACCACTTCATTATTTAGATGCATTTTTTGTAGTTTTTGTATTGTTGTTGTTTTTTTTGTACCTCTGGCTGGCCAGTTGACCTGCTAATGTATTACGAACGAAAAGACGATACCTTGGCTTTTGATATGCAACATTGCATTTCACAAGTTTTACACAACTGGCATAAAGTAGTGTGTGTTTTTCATTAGTTATAGATCTGTCATCGTGTATGTTATTCATTGTCATCAGTTTATGCAGTCAATACAGTCAGGGATAATTAACTGGGACCTTGTAGTTCTGGGGCAGATGATGTTATGAATGTGCAATGAGTTGTGTGCATGTAGCACTGTGTGAATGTGTTTCTATGTGTCCTTTTTTCCGCTTTGCTCTGTGTGTGTGATTCTCTCCCATGCTCTGTGTATATGTGTGTGTCATTGTGACCTGCGTGAGCTGCCCTCCCCAGTGTCTGTCTCCGGTCTGTCTTCAGCTATGCTCAGGACCGAGCAGGTCAGCACTATTTGACGTAGTCAGCGGACACTTGAACAATGAGCAAAGGCTTCAAGCTATCAAGCTTATAGGCAAATTGTCTCTGTACTTGAGGCAAGAATCTTAATCTTTTATTGTGCTCTAAAATTATCCTGTCCTGAGCCCGTTGCGCTGACATTGTGATTACAATAAGGTGTCAGATCTAGGCTTTGTCAGGGGATTATTGCTTTGGATGTTTTCACTGTACAGGGCTGGTTTATAAAGTAAACCATACCTTATATGACGTCTGTTTGTGTGTGTGTGTGTGTGTGTGTGTGTGTGTGTGTGTGTGTGTGTGTGTGTCCAGCTTGCTGAAGCCCAACCCAACAGTGAAGATGAGACAATGGTACCGGTACTAGCATCAAAGAAAGCCAGTGAGCTGCCGGTGGATGAGGTCGCCTACATCCTGCAGGTAAGCAGAACCAGTTGGTGAAGACAGTGGTTGACCTGACAGCATGCTTCATTAGCGCCCCCCCCCCCCCCCTTCGCCCCCAGCTGTTTGAGGAAACCTAATGGGGGGAGGAATACATATGGTTGCCAAAGATGTGGTAACTTTTCTGTCACAGTGAGCAAGTGTGGCCTAGTGCACCATCACAGCACACTGCAATTGTCATCAGTATTATTATTATCATTGTCATGGTCAGTATTCACTACAATTTACATGTATAGGTTCAGCAGGAAATCACATATTAGCTTAAGCCATATCTTAAAGATTGTTTAAACTGCCACATAGTCAATGTAATTTATTTCTGGGTTACCATTAAGGGGTTAAATGTAAACCTAATTAGTATCGTCTTCTGGATATAGCATTTGGGTAACTCTTTTTTTGGGAATATAATTCATTAAATTCTAAATTCAATTTTCGTGTTTTAAGTATGGTTGACGTTCCAGGTCAACCTTAAATAAATTCATCTCAAAGAAGAGATGTGATGTCTGCAACTGTTTAATCCTTACTACAACATGTCACCTGTCAAGTCTTAAGTACAATGTGGTTTTCTTATGATGCTTTATCAGGCAGCATCACAGGGGACCTGTTAGGATATTTGCGTAATGCTTTGGCCATCTGCAGTTTGCTCATGCTCAGAGGCCCAGCGTGTCCTAACGGGCCTCTTCTTTGATGACTGGCGCCCTCCCTAGGC
Organism: Mormyrus hasselquistii; assembly: GCA_026779605.1. NCBI lineage: Eukaryota > Metazoa > Chordata > Actinopteri > Osteoglossiformes > Mormyridae > Mormyrus > Mormyrus hasselquistii. The sequence continues at coordinate 24,772,457 of JAODKE010000146.1, forward strand.
GGACTTGCAGTATGGCCTTTCCCACGATGAGGTGGCCCGCCGTCGCGCCTACCACGGCTGGAACGAGTTTGACATCAGCGAGGACGAGCCGCTCTGGAAGAAGTATGTTCTGCAGGTGAGTAAGCGTACTCTGGGCCAGAGGCCCCGTTCCTCTGACAGGACGTCACCATTCAGACTGCTTCGGGATGCTCCTTGTATCACCTTTCTGTCATGATGTGTGGGTGGCAGTAATAAATCCGTGTATCATTACCGAGGTAACGGTGATGAGCAAACCAACAGTCATTCTAACCTCTCAGGCATCGATTTTCGATGTGACCTCCTCTTGCGGATCAGCAGTGATTTCATAAGACTGTTCCTTGTACTGTTGTTCTGCCGTGATTCTGCCTGACCCGCTTAGCCAGCGTCCCATCAGAGCCGTGGACTGAAGGACGAAGCACTTATCCCAGTAAGAGCACAGGGCCCTGGTAGCCAGACGCCAGAGGCACTGCGGCAGCTGTGTAAATTTAGCGTGGCATTGCCCCCTGCTGCTGCTTATACTGGCATTTTCCTGTTATGCAGCTGCCTGGAGAAGAAGCTCTTAACCCTCACACACACACACACACACACAAATGCACATGTATAAACAAACACACACAGACACACGCGTGTATAAGAACATAAATTTACAAATGAGAGGAGGCCATTCGGCCCAACAAGCTCATTTACGGAGAGCTTAACTAATAGCTCAGAGTTAAAATCATATCTAGCTCTGATTTGAAGGAATCCAGGTTTTTAGCTTGTGCTACACTAGCAGGAAGACTATTCCATACCCTAACTACACATTGTGTAAAGAAGTACTTTCTCAAATTCATTCATATCCTCCCACTAATTTCCACTTATGGCCACAAGTTCTAGTATTTAAACTAATATTGAAATAGCCATTTGGCTGAACAGCA
>JAODKE010000146.1:24850621-24870608 GCA_026779605.1 Mormyrus hasselquistii
TTCCCCCCCCCCCCCCCCCACATCTTTTCCGCGTTTGGTTGGTATGAGTGATGAAGCTAATCCTGATTCTCAGGTTGCCGTTCGCATTCACGTTGGACTGGTACCGGCGTCATATTTTATTGTGCAAGTTGCACTTTGGCATTATCCCTTTGCTAATAGTATCAGTGTTCACCTGTTCTGGGCGTGTTCCTCACAGAAATAGACCCCTGATACGTGGGCGCAAACACAGTCGGGATTGTGCTGTGTTGTGTGGTAGATTACTTAATATCATTTCTGATTTTTGGATTGGCGCCGCTATGATAGCTCTGTGGGTGACGCCTTCTGGCTTCTGGATTCCACTCCCTTCCTTGGCTCCCTGTGTTTATTTTTTTTTATTATTTGTTTGTTGTGTCTATGATTTCTGGTTTAATCTGTTTTTATTTTTGCCAGCCTCTGCGTATCAATCCCTGAGATCTTGCAACCAAATGAATAAAGCATTTTTTAATGTACGAGTGCCCGATGTGCAAATCTGGATGCCAACCATGCATGTTGATATTCTACCTCCCTATTTCCACACATCTCTCCTCAACCTGTGTGTGTGTGTTTAAGAAATGCAGTGTTTGAAAATGATGCACAACCTCCATAAAGAACTACAGTACAATGCTTTTGATTCTACAGTTGCTGCTTTGGGTGCAGCAGCATGTAGGCGCACTGGTTAACACTGCTGCCTCACACCTCGGGAGACCACGGTTCGACACGTTTGTGTGGAGTTTGCATGTTCTTGCCGTGCTGTTATGAGGTTTGCTCCAGGTTTTCCAGTCCAGGCAAATGGCTATAAGAAAAGGATGGATGGAGTTGCTGATTTGGAACTCGGGGGAGGAGCAGATGATGCGCTGTGAGAGGGGCAGCTGGTCTAGCTCATTTGCATACACAAATGAGGAATCGGGAACGCTTCCTGGGTCCTGTGCCAGCGATCTGGAAGTTTCTCAGATGATGGTGGGAGCCAGTTAGCACTCAGGTCAGATGGGTCTTCCATGTGTTCATCAGAAGAAGGGGCGGCTCGTGGCGAGGCTTCCATCTGAGCGGGAAAGGAAGCTGCCCATAGCCATCGTCAAGTTTGGCCAGACTGCCTTTCCTCCTTTGTTGGCAAAACTCTGTAATCTGTTACAGTTTTCAAAGCCAAATTTCTTCCACTTCGATATCGCAGACATATATAGACAAATACAGAGGCTCCAAATGAATCCGAACGAGTCGCGAATGATTTGTTTAGCTCGGATGTTTTAAAAACCGTCCTCAAACCTCAAACCCTAACCCTAAATCCAGGGTGGTGTTTCTCAAAACCTTCACAGTGTTATGATTTTGTAACTTCAGCAAGAGATGGGCGGTGGTGGCTTAATGGTTAGGGACGCGCACTCGTAATCAAAAGATTGTCGGTTCAAATCCCTAACCACCAAGACACCACTGAGGTGCCCTGATCAAGGTACCGTCCCCAAGCACTGCTCCCTGGGTGCTGAATTAGCTGCCCCCTGCTATGTCACAATGTCACATATGGGTTAAATGCAGAGGACACGTTCCTTTTTTGTGTCAATGACGACATTTAATTACTTAATTCTAAGATTTCAGTATTATGAACTTTGGACATATTCTGTAGGCTATGAATGAAGGTCCTTGCAATGCCTTTGGACATAAACTAATCCTGATCTGTAAAACAAATTTATATGTTTCTTGGATTAACTCAAACTGACCAATTAGATACAATTTTATGTCTGACCATAAATAAGGTTGGAAAATGCCTGTTTTTCTCATACACTCTCTTATCAAGGGACAAACCTGTCACCTAACTGTCTGTAGTAGCTTCCTTCACCTCGAATATGAACATCTGTGTTAAGAAAACTGATATAGCTGTTAATCGATGACGGCCCCCCCCTGCAGCCGATTGTCTTAAGCCTGAGGTAGCTTCATGCCGTGAGGAATCATGCGGTTCTCGTTCCCGTGGATGTCACGGTTCCCGGAGGACTCCAGGGCGCGGGGCGGCCACAATGGAGCGAATGAGCCTGTTCCGGGTTGCGGCACCCGGGTATCGCGTTTTAGGCCGACTCTTTGGCTCCGATGCTGTGCCAGAAAACATGGCGACGGACGTATTCGCTGTTTGCATACAGACTGCCGAGTCATGTTCTCAGCTTCCTCACCCCTCCCTCTCCTGATCTCCCAGCAGGCCCATGGTGCGGCCGTGGTAGGATGAGGATCCCGACGTCGCGCTGCAGGGACATCGAGAGGCAGGCCGGCTTCCTCCAGCCCGAGCAGTGCGCCCCACCCCCTCTGCACGGCCCCCCCGCCGCCATGTGGTTCATCCGGGACGGCTGCGGCATCGTCTGTAGCGTTATCACCTGGCTGCTGGTCTTCTATGCCGAGTTCGTGGTGATTTTTGTCATGCTGCTGCCCTCGAAGAGCCTGGTCTACAGCCTGGTCAACGGGGGCCTCTTCAACGGCCTGGCCTTCCTCGCTCTGGCCTCCCATGTTAGGGCCATGTGCACCGACCCGGTGAGCCCTACGGTCCATCTCTTCTCGATTATCTTTGTCAAACTTCACGGTTTGCCAGCCTTGCTTTATCCTCGGTTGTTCCAGCTGCGTTCCTGCAGTAGGTAGGGTCCCAACGATGACTTTAGCCCTCACTCCCCTAAATTTCAGTCCTGTCCACGTCCTTTTCTTCTCCCAGAGGCGGATGGTAAAGTCTAGAGTCTGAAAGTAATTGTCAGGTTAACCAAAACCAGCCAAGCAGGCCGTAGACTGAGGTGTGGTTGGTGTGAAGGAGGTGTGTCAGTGGTTTCAAAGCCTGATGATGTCAGTTCATCTTCATAGGAACAAAGGGTTGACGCTCCACTATATGACCAAGTAATATGAAGTTGCTGTAATAGCCTCTCCTATGTTTGCTGGTGGCATTTGCTGCCATACAGCTTGGGTATCGATGCTGGGTGATCAGGTCCCGTTCTGTAAGCTTGTGTGACCGCGACGTCGTGGCTCAACTTGCCCCCAGATGTTTTCACTTCACGGTCGCTTCACTTGTGGCCGACCAGGGCAGCTCTAACAGGGCAGGAAATCTGATTTTTTGGAAAGACGGCGTCCAAAATGGTGCCAAGTGGAAAGTCATTAACCTCTTCTGTATAGCCACCCATTCCGGCGCTAATGTTTGTTGCTCAACTGTCAGCAATCGTTATAGCTTAATTAGGCAATCAGTATGGGTGCTATATACCTTTGGCTGTGTAGTGTATAGGTCGGGTTAGCAGACGTGAGCTCCGCGATCTGCTGTCCGCAGGGCGCCGTGCCGAAGGGCAACGCCACCAAGGAGTTCATCGAGAGCCTGCAGCTGAAACCCGGCCAGGTGGTCTACAAGTGTCCCAAGTGCTGTAGCATCAAGCCAGACAGAGCCCACCACTGCAGGTAAGACACCATCCTGACCCCCCCCCAGACATGCAAGTCCTTTGGAACACCCCCTCAGGGCAGTCTGTTGTGCAGGGGTCATGGCAGTTGGGCCTCCCCGTACTGTAGAAGCGGCCCGTCTTCACACGGAGCCGTGTGGCTGACGTCCTCAGGGCGCCCCCTACTGACAGCTGCGTGTTTCCTTCCTGTGTATTTTCATTCATATACTGTCCGTCTGCATTATTGATCCCCAGTGATGTCAGTGGATCTGGCAGCTTGCCACCACTCTCCCTTGTGGATGGGTATGACTATGACTCAGCAGCTGGCTGTGGTTCGGGGGGGGTGCGCCCTCACTGCAGCATAAGGTCTGACAGAGCTCTCCTCAGTGCATTTTCAGCTCTGGATCACTGTAGTGTGCTGCATGAAAGAATCACCATAGGGCGGAACGTCCCTTAAAGCACTCAATTTCGTGGATGGATGGATAGATCGATGGACGGATATATAATATACAACGTATTAATATGAGACGTGTTGCCGCCTCTCTTGGCGGATTGAGTTAAGCCCTTTCAGTCCCATCGGGAGAAAAGCCAGCGCAGATCATCTCCTAACTAGCTGCTTCTCTCCTGTAAGGGACGTTTGTCCAGTGAGACCTCAGGTTGCTCATAATGTGAGGGGAGGCGCCCCCCCCCCCTTCCTCATGCCCGTCTCTCCCTCGCTTCTCCACGGCAGCGTCTGCAAGCGCTGTATACGGAAGATGGATCACCACTGTCCCTGGGTCAACAACTGCGTGGGCGAGAACAACCAGAAGTACTTTGTACTTTTCACAGTGAGTGTCACCTGCCAGACACCGCCCCCCCCCCTCCCCCAACACTCATACGATCTTATGGACCAGCGTTACCTGTAAATGAACACGGCACACACCACGTAAACCCATCACCTGGCTGCCTTTTGGTTTCACACGTGCTGTGTGTGTCTTCCAGATGTACATCGCCCTGATCTCCCTGCACTCACTGGCCTTGGTGGCTTTCCACTTCCTCTATTGCTTTGAGGAGGACTGGACTAGTAAGTGATCTTTCATATCTGCAGTGGCCCATTTCTCTAACCCCCCCCCCCCCCCTCGCCCATCACCCTCTTCAACCTCTCCCACCCAACCCATGTTTTGGCTTCCACTTCCTGACCTACTTTTTCAAAGGTTTTTTTAAAATGTTTCTCAACTGACAGATTTCCCCTGCGGCCTCGTTGTGAAATGCATGTTTATGAATCATTTTCTTATTCTGAATGCCGTATTACTTTTGTCTGGTTTAGCAAAAAAAGCATGTAGAGGTTTTAAGAGGCAGAGAGCCAGGCAGGGTATCGGAAAAAAAGCATGTAGAGATTTTAAGAGGCACAGAGCTGCATGAGGCAGGGTATCTGAAAAAAAGCATGTAGAGATTTTAAGAGGCACAGAGCTGCATGAGGTATCTGAGGGACAGATTTTGTCTCAATTCTGATGCACTCCATTTTCTAGTAAGCACAACCCTTTGTGCTTTAATTGGTCAGAATTTGGAGCTGTCACACCATTCCTGTCTTTGTGATTGGCTGTTGAAGTCATGGAATGACGCACATCCATCACCATAGTGATAAAAAAAAGCCCCTTTGGGCAGCGTTAACGATTTATAGTTAGTAGGACCAATTTACTACCACTAAACAGGAAATAAAGTAAGTGAATCTCCATCTGTGTATGTGCATAATAGGATATGTTATAGAACTGGTGAAAGAAAGCAGTGTAACTTAGCGTGAGATAAAGCAGTGAAACCTTACATTACTGTGTTTTTTTTCTTATACCCTTCAAAAAAAAAAAACCACAACTGACATCAGTGGCTATTAAGACCCGAACTGAGGAGTCCCTCAAAATGCCTGTGTGAAATTAGCTTATTTCCCTCACGGTTAACATGTGAATTTGTACATGAACTTTCTGTGATGGCTGGGATTATGTGACTATGTTTGGCGCTTAAAGAAATTAATGATGTTCTTTAATCCTATGTGTTTATAAAGCACTGACACAAGTAGTAAATGCTTTACTGCTGTTTATTATTGTTGTACATCTGTGCATTTTACAGATTATTTTTTTTTGTTGTTAGATTTCTTTTAAAAATGGGTCAGGACTGCAAAGTAATTTTAAGTTTAAAAATCAATTCTGACAATAAAATATTATATGGATTCTGAGAAGGTCTTGGAGGCCTTGGAATATTCCTATGTGCTGTTTTGTCTAGAGATGCACCAATCCCATTTTTTCAGTGCCAATAACTAAATAGTAGAACTCGTGGCCATAAGTGGAAATTAGCAGAGGAACATTTTAAAACAAATTTAAGGAAGCACTTCTTTACACAGCGTGTAGTTAGAGTATGGAATAGTCTTCCTGCTAGTGTAGCTGAAGCTAAAACCCTGGGTTCCTTTAAATCGGAGCTAGATAAGATTTGAACAACTCTGAGCTATTAGTTAAGTTCTCCCTAAATGAGCTTAATGGGCCGAATGGCCTCCTCTCGTTTGTAAATTTCTTATGTTCTTGATACCCTCTGTATCCCAGGTATCAGGATTGTACTGGGCAATATAAGTACCGTAGCCGATACCAGAGCTTTTTTTTTTTTTTAAAAAAAAACTAGTAAATACAAATGAAAAATAAATGTATGACAAGCTTTCAAAAATTTGGGTACTAGAAGAAGAATTTGCAGCAAAATTTGTGAAAATGAGCTATTTAAAGAAAACAGCAGCTGCAAATAAAATGATTAAATTTTGCTGCAATCGCAGCCCCTCGTGTATCACAAGCTGCAGCGAGTGCACAGAACCATCCATTGCTTTTTTTTGTCCTGTTGTCTCGCACAATTGTGTGCGCCTTGTTTGGTAGGATTTTTCTGTCATCCAGAATTTCTTTGATGGTATCTGAAACTGACGTGCTGGTCTGTGATCCATGAAGTTCTTTAACTTGTTGTGCCACATTCTGAGAGTTGTAGCTTGTGGGCTTCACGCAGGGTTGGGGCTCACACCTGTAGTGAAAGTCATCCGCTCGCCATCTTTAGCTTGTTCCTCAACGAGCATAATCACTCGAGTGCAGTTCGGGCAAACTGTCTCAGAAATGCATTTCTGATATTATCTGAAGTTCTTTGCTCCTCCTGCTGCAAAGGGTATGCAAATCACATCAGAGCAGGCGGAGGTCACTGCGCTCACATGCGCTGAGCAAAAAAACTGACAGGCGGCGTTACTGTTCAGCTCGAATGCCGCGAGAACATCTGAAATGGGGGAAAAAGCTGTCCCGCGATTGATTGTACGAGTCGATTTTATAAGAAATAGGAGCTTTTTACAGTCTGCTCCAAAACTAAATAAATAAGTATCGGACGTGGATGAGTCACATATGTCTGATACTCGGGACGTCTAGTAGGAATGATTTGGTGGCAATAACGATCCCAAATATCGGATTGGTGCACTTTTGATTTTGACAGTATACTGAAAACAGGTTCATTCTTACCCTCTCGCTCTGCATCTGATGACGGCATTGTTCTCAGATCAGCAGAGACAGCTCTTTAGAATTTAGCAGAGCCCCTGCTTGCTCCATGAGAGGTGATCAGAGTGGCCCAGAGTAAAGAAGGGGCCGGAATGCCGGTTCCTGTGGCTGAATGTGCTCTCTGGCTCCTCTGGTGTTAACGTCTGTTTTCCCCTTCCCCAGAGTGTAGTACCTTTTCGCCTCCGGCAACTGTCATCCTGCTCATCCTCTTGTGTTTCGAAGGCCTCCTCTTCCTCATATTCACATCCGTGATGTTTGGGACCCAAGTACATTCCATCTGTACCGATGAAACCGTAAGTGATCCCGACCTGACCTCCTTTGTCTTCTGACCCCCTTTGAAATCCCCGACCCCTTAACCACACAGCCTGCTAAGGTGACACGAGGCGATTTCATTTGCTGCCGCACTGTGGTGCTGCACCAGTTGGGTGAGGAACAGTGCTCTTCTTAATTCCTCATAGAGGAGTTTTTCATGGAAATCGTGGGTGAACCTCGGCCGCTCTGAGCGTCAGGCTCGTCTGCGTGCGGCACCATGAGTTCAAAGTAGAAAAGGCGGCAGCCCGATGTGAGGTGGCAGCAGAATGGAGCATGAATTCGCCGGCAGAAGTCTAAAATAAAACTGAATTGAGAGTAAAAGATTCTTTATTAAACGTAGTGGTTTTGAGCAACCGCTGGGGGATACTGGAGCTTAGCTGTGGTCATACGTGTCTTTGTGTGAGTGAGAATGTCTGCCCAGGTTCTGCTGTTCTCCCTGGATTGATCTTAGTAAAAATTTTCAGTACTGCTAATTCTGTGTCTTTCTGAAGACATGGATGTTGTTTTTGAATTGAGCTCCCAAGCTGTGGGTGTGGTTTAGTGTCGGTGTCACGCAGGATTCAGCAGGTGTGCTCCTGCGGATAGTGTGATTGCCTGAGCCGTAAATGAACGCATTTCAGCCGTGGGGTCTGTGCAGTCTGGACCCAGAGAATATGGAGGCATTCCAGCTCTGTTTGAACTTCCAAAAACATAATTGTTGAGGGAGAAGACTGAGCCGTTTAAGCTGGGCATACACTGTGCGATTTTTCAGCCCATTTTGAGTCGATTTTTCATTCGTGTGATAATTGCTGGAGTCGGGCTGAATTTCAGCTTGATCGCGCGTTATATATCGTATAGTGCACAGGGTGTAAGGAACATCGAGTCACCCCTCCCGACCAGGACCTGATGGGTAATCGGATCTCTTTTAAATTTTGATCGCTCGTCGTGCAAATATCGCACTCTGGAAGCGGAGCCACGAGCCGACTCACCTCAACCTGGGTGGGTTTTCCTCACTGCGCACATGTGAACACAGAACTGAAGCACACTTGCCTTGCCAGAAACCGCATTGTAACAGAAACCTGTCCTTGGGGCTCATCACCTTTCTTAGGTGGGTAACCCTCTTCATCATATGTGGAGTTACCCTCTCCAGGAGGAAATTGAAGTCAACCACAGACATACTAAGACGGTTCCAGAAACCCTTCATATCATCTATCTATTTACGCAAAATTTATATTAATACAGCAAGGCAGTATAGGTGTTGAATGTTGTTATAGGCTGTTGTCTGAAACTGATTGGTGGTGGGATCTTATGCGCTACAGACTAAACACAACATTGAGATTTAAGGACTGTGATAAATTGCACTCGAATAAACACAACATAACGGGCCTGAACGTGTGAACGAACAAGCAGGCAAGTCATTGTTTGTGTTACAAGTTCTGTGTAGGTATCAGGCTATCTGCAATATAATTTATCTGCTTTCCTCTAGTTCTCGTTGCAAAATGGACAGACCGTATTGTCCACGTCTTCCCAGCGTTTTTCCTGTCCACACACGGGCGCCTCTTCTTTTTGGATTTTTCTGCGTGTAAAATTACACAAATGGCCAAAGCAGCGTGTTTCACTTTGGTGAGCATCGCCACTGATGCAGGTTCGTCGTCTTCTTCTTCTTCCTCTTCTGCTGCTGCTTTTTCGACGTTTACAGTTCAAGCTACGGGAGGCCGACGCGTTAATATTGCTGGTGTAGTTTGAGCAGTCAAGTCGCATCCGAGTATCGGACCGTATAGTGTTCGGACATAAATCGTGACCTTTGCCTTTTCATCACACGCGATTTAGTCGTACAGTTTGAGCTGGGTGTTTACAGAATGACTGGGAAAATCGCACAGTGTCTGCTCCGCTTTAGTGTGGCGACCAGCCTGAGACTACAGGTGAGGAGGGGGGTTATTAACTACCTCAATTAAACCTCCTGCTGTGTAACTTTCAGTATAATTCATAGTCAAAGCCTCCCCATATCTATGTGATGATAATCATCTGGCCTTCTGTCCTTTTTCCTTTCAGTACAAAGTTACATTTTGTGCATTGCAGTTACAGGACAAACTCATACGGTGTGAGACACTAAAGACACTAATTTGACTAGAGTACTGTTGAGGATAAAGCAGACTTTTCTGATGTTTATGTTCATAATACCGTGATACATGATACCCTCTGCAAACTTTGGGGGGAGGGGTAAGTGCCTTGGATGTTCTGTGCACTTCGACATCATCGTGACCTCATAGAGAGGCCCTGCGGAGGCTGCTCCTGGTGTGTTTATGAATAAAACTTCTTCCTAACCCCCTGCTCACTCTCTCCCTGTTTTTTCTGTCTCCTGCCCCCTGCTACTTGGCTAACTCTCACACAAGGGTCGGCATTGGACCTTGGTGCGACGGAACATTCAAATAGCGCCCTGATGCGAGCAGTGGATCAGTCATGGATTGTCTTAAGCGTTTATTTTTAGCTACGTCAAGTCCCCAAATATTTCACTAATCGGCATTAGTTAGCTTGTTTGGCTTGGGCCACATTGACCCTTCAGTTAAAGTAATGGTCATTATCACAACTTGGCTGAGGGTGTTCATCTGCCATATATTTCATGTAATTCTGTAACAAGGTGAATAGTTGATTTGGTTCACCTAGAATCATACAGTACATGTCTATCGCTCATTGAACAACAGGCCAAAAGTATGAAAAACACAAATGGTTATTTCTCTGAACCAGTCATTCTTCATTTTGCCTTTGCAACTCTCATGAAGCGTTTTATTAGGTCAGTGACACCCTGCCGGCTCGAGATAATGAATATTCATCATTGACATCGCCACACCCGTAGATTCCTGGCCGTGTGATTCCTAGGGAAATTCAAACAGTGCCGTTCGAAGCCACGGTCTTTTTGATGCTTTGCGTCGGAGTCTGAGGCGAAGCCTTCAGGGAGGCGTGGGGTTCGGAAGGCGGAAGCTCCGGGCGTTGTAGTGACGGCGACACGGTGATTACTGCTTGCTCTTCTCTGACCCTTCCACACTGAAGTCTTGGTTGTCTCGTTATTTTCAGGGCATAGAGCAGTTGAAAAAGGAAGAGAGAAGATGGACTAAAAAGAATAAGTGGATGAACATGAAGGTGGTGTTTGGTCACCCCTTCTCGATAGGCTGGCTCAGCCCGTTCGCGACGCCTGACCACGGGAAGGCCGATCCGTATCAGTATGTGGTCTGAAGGGCAGAACCAGCTCAGCCAAGCCCGCCCCGGTCGCCCGACCGCGTTGCCCCTTGCCCCAGTCCCCCGTACTCAGATCCAGACTCATGAGGGCGCTGTTGAGGACGATGCCGACCTGGATTATAACAGAGACTCAAACTCTTCTTCTCATCTTTTTTAATCTGTGCTTTTATTTTTTTCCTCTGTAAACAATCGATGCAGAGTATTAACCTTTCGATATTTTGTTTACCTGTTTGTCTGCTTGTTTATTCTTTGCCTGAAACTGTGTACTGTGTTAATTACAGCACTTCCTCTCTTTCACACTGGTGTCACTCAAACCCTCGATTGAAAGGATGTCAGAGCTTAGGTCCTCTCTGATTGTGACAGCAATGCGATTGTGCGAGGGCTCACGAGAACACGTGAGATTTCTGCTGACTGGAAATGTGATGTCAGAGCCAGAACTGAGAATCCAAACTACTTGGCTGGTTGATTCAAAGCACGCACCATGTTGCCCAGCTTATTTGCATGCTCTTTCTGCTTATTGGTGGGACTGGTCTGGTCTACTTACGATTGGGTGTTGTGCTGTCACCATTAGCCAATCAGTGTAGTGTGGCTGATTAGATTGCAGGGCTTTGTGACCTCCCTTCAGTCTGGGGTTTTGAAATTTGGTCCTACCATGTGGCAGGTTGCGAAGTGCTGCTAGATCTTTCTTGGTGCGCATATGTGAACGTGGATCTGCTCTATGCATAGAGTACTCGTCACATGACCACCACAATCTCTTCCTGGGTTTCTGTTCCAGCTTGACCCCCCACTTATAGAGCCCATGAATTAATGGGTCGTTGCGTGTGCTTTGGCTCTCTGTGCCAGTGACTTGTGCTAAAGTCTGTGAACACACCAGTGTTCTGGCCTGTGCAAGCTACAGTGTGCCACAAAAATGACACTTAAAGAAGAATTGAGTTAGAGAATACCACGATGAATCTTGAATGTTTTCCATAGTTGGGGAAATACTGAACTCCATAAGAAGAGCTTGAATTGAACTGAACAAGAGTTGCCAATTTTTTTTGTTTTTTTATTAGTTAATTTTACGAAACGGGAATTGTTCAGCGATCAGACGTGATGAGAGTTTGTGAATTGTGCCACGTTCGCTATCAAGTGTATAGCTGACTCATCAGCACCTTCTACAGGACTTCCATGGGATTGTCCTAGCTGGTTTTATTTGCTCTCTGTTATATGGCAATGTGTCACTTGCATTATGTATAGACAGTAATCGGCTTGGCAGGGCAAGCCCCCAAGGACTTGCGACTGCTGTGAAGAGAACCGTTCTAATTAAAATACCCGCCCTGATTGGCTGGCTTTGTGAGACGAAGAAAACGGGGCGGACAAATATTTATCGGCTTCATTTTTTTTAAAAACATTTTTCCCCTAATAGATTTGTTTTTCTTGTACCATGGATGTTTTTTCCACTTACAGCTGGCAAAGGAAATGCTTAGAGCCTTCCTGTCTGCCTACACAGGCTTGGAGTCCAGCTCTCCCATAAGGGAATTCCGTTCAGGAGCGAGGATTAAATACAATACACTCATCCGGAAGTCTCTCCGAGGCTAGCATATTGTGCCATTTGCCGCCTTTCACTTTGAAAGAAAATGCAATAAACTTCTTTTTTTTCAGTCCCGTCTCCTTCCATCCTTTCCCAGGAATTCTCTGCGGTCTCTGCTTCTCAGTCTGCGTTTTAGCTCCAGTTATAAAATAATTGTTTCATCTCCAGTACGACAGGTGCGCCTCCATGTCATCATAACCATAACCGTTACATTAACCTGCTCTCTTCCTCCCTTCGTTAATTATTAAAATAATAGCATTTCACCCCTCCCTCCCTTTAAAGTGACACTATCAATCGTTGCTGCGCCCTCGCTAAAGCACAGTAGCTCCGGTGATTAACCTTACATCACACCCCAATGTGGTAAGATGCAGGAGGTAAGATCCAGCTTAAGTGGTGGAAATGCTACAATATAGCTGCATTTAGCTATAGCTGGTTAGATTTTTGTCCCATTTTAAGAATCCCTCTGTTTTAGCCTATGATACCCGCATGCTAGTGGAATGCTCTAGAATGAGAGATGACAGGAATGTTGCATGGATTGCCATGTTTTTGAAGTAGAACAGTAGGCTGCAGAATATTGCAATACTGCTTAGTGGTTAGCAAAAGGTCACGTTTTTCCACATCATTCTATTTTTACCTACATGCAGTTTTTTTTTCCAAGCAGGATAGTAACTCCTTACCTCCATACAATATAATTTCTTTTTACCCAAGTATCCTTTGTAATAAATCTTTGTAATAAATGCCTTTATGGGGTCTGTGGAATTGTAGGATTTGCTAAATGCTTCTGCATTGTAACAATGAGAAATGATTTGGAATATTTTGAAAGGAGTTTGAAATGTAATTATGTTATAAGTTATCAGCTTTATAAAACAAAAAACTATGTAAATATGTAAATTAAACATGATTACAAATGGCTGTACAACAGTTTTTTGTAGTTTCACCCTGAATTATTCTTTTGATAATAAAATGCTCACTGCTGAGTTGCTGCAGTCATGATAGTATTTTCAGACAGGCTTTCAAACGGACGCCCCATGGGGGACTTTGTTGAGATGTTGGCCTGCACTGTGTGGCTCATAAAGTGGTGGGGGTATGTTTCTGTGGCAGGCTATTGAGCGCCTGAAGGGGCAGACCCCCACCTGGGAGAAGGTGTCGTGCTGGAAGGGCATGGAGGAGGCTTTCGGGGGGCCCCTTTCCCTTTCCTGGCTCAGCCCCTTCTCTGAGCTCCGCTGCCGAAAGAGGCCCTCCCCTCGTGTCCACGCCGCACCCACCGGCACCATCATCGAAGAGGACGTCATCGAGATCCCGCTGGAGTACTGAGGCGGGGACGCCGCCGGCCTTCCATGCTTTGAGGACAGTGACTCTGACTTGTAACTTTGGTTTCACTTTTTGACTCGTGCAGAGCCAGCGTTGCCCGTTGTACAGGCAAATTCCGGTCTGCAAAGTTGAACCTCATTAAAGATTCACTCACACTAACGATAACTGGATGGACAGCATCCACCTGAAGCTAGTGTATTAATTTCCCATCCAGGTGACGGCAGAGCTGCTTAGATGCTGTCCGAGCTAATGCTCCAGAATGCATGCATGTATAGAATAGTTTGTATTTATTTGCAATGTGGCAAAGACAGACCATGTGCCTTGTGCTGTTAATGACCAGCATTTAACTTAAGCTCATGGGAGTTTTACTTACACAAAAATGTTTAGAGGACAGAATGAAAAATGATTGGTTCAGAGAGACAACCAATCAAATGGTTTGGTCCCGCCTCCTCTTGTTGCTTGGATCCACCTCCTCTACAGTCTGATTAGTTATCTCTCTAAACCAATCATCTTTCATTCTACCCTCAGTGCATTTTCGTGTAAGTGGATCTCCCGTGAGTGTTAACTTGGCCCCGACGGGTCAGTGTCAGGGTGCGAGCGGGTAAAGGGACAAAGGTACAGTACCTTTATCACCCAGCTTAGACACATCTTCAGTGTACTTTTTATACACACTTAAATGGATTAATCATCATATCACCATTTTGCTACATGCTGCTACAAAAAGAGGCGTGGCCCACCATAAGGTCTGTTCTGGGGAGATGCTACAGGTGTGTAGGTCACATGGGCGGAAGTGGCATTACAACTTACAAGTGGAAGCTTATTTTGTGTGACAAAGACAACTGGATCTGGTAACTCCGGACACTGTGTATCCTGTCTGCTGAAGTTGATAACACCCCAATAAAGTTTACCATTTTTATCACCCCCCTCCTCATTGTGTGCATTTGTCTAAAGAGCTGCTGAATGTCTGCTTCAGCTTTACTAAGACCTCATTGGTGAGCAGTCCTCAGGGCTTGCCTCTAGAGGGAGCTACATTGTGGATTGTGGTGGGGGCTACAGAGACCGTGTGTCTGATCCTGAGGGATTAACACAGGTCTCCTGCATCCCTAATTACTTTTTTGGGAGGCAACAGTGATGAGAGGTTACTTACAGCTAAGAACCAATGAGAATCAATATGAGCAAAGGGGGTCCTACTGAGGACCAATGAGAACAAAGGGCACCCGACGAGGGCCAATAAGAGCAAGTGGGTTCCCATTTGCCTCCTGGGATGTACTGATATTGTGCCAGCAGCCTTCAATGAGCTATAACTTAGACATTTTGTTTTCAGTAAAATATGTCAAGTTCTTCTATGTTACAAGTGAAATGCAAGTTCCATGAATCCTAAACCTTACTGCCTGGTATCTGTCCGTGAGAGCAAAGCACACCTTGCCAGGTCATTAACCCGCTGATTCCACTATTTCATCTCTCCAGCTTCCATAAGCAATCATAGAGTAGAAGGTGACAGTGAGGACCGGAGGCGAGGGCCACCGTGGAGGGGATGCCAGGGCATGGCAGGGCAAACACTCACACAGCAGTGCGCTGTGGGATATTTCATCACAGCAGTCCAAACCATGTGCCTTTGACCTGTGGGAGGACACCGCATTAGCCATGGGGAAAATCAGCAAACTCCATGACAGACACAAAGCCAGGTATGGGAATGGTGCCCAAACGCTGGAGGTGCGATGGTCCCAGCGTGCTGCTGCAGTAATTAACACACCATAATCCTGCTCACTCGGTTTGGATATTTAATTTCACACTCCTCTTCTAAAACTAGCTTTCATTTTGAACTTGTGCCAAACGTATTTTACCAATTATTTACCTTTCCGTCAGACTTTTACATAATGGTGACATGCACTGTATTGCGAAACACAAGCTGGAAAATGCCTCCGAAGCTGCTCTTGAAGCTGATGGTATAACAGTTAGGTGGTCACTTGCAAAAAGGAGAATCCCAGGTCACCTGTATTCTCCTCCAATTATCTATGGGGTCGATTTGACCCCATGCCACATGTAACGTCTCTAAATAAATGATTGACATCATTTTTCTGCTTCAAATTCAATGACTTCTCCTAATTTGATGGGGACAGCCGGGTAAACATAATATTAACATGATATATATTTTTTTATTGTGTTGTTTTATGTTATGTTACGTTATGTCATGTCGTGTTAGCACATATACACTCTCTACACATCATGTGCACAATATGCTAAGGTCCAATTGACCCTACAGGATAAAAGATGTTCCCAAATGTGAAGGCTATTAATAAGATGGATACAAACGCATTTCAGAAGGGAAAGTGATATGCATTGATGACTAGAGGCTCTTTTTAAGTGCGTTGATGTGCTGAGGATGTGTCCCCTCAGAATAGATCTCAGGGCTTTGTGCCATGTGACACACAAATTACACTGGGCGACACATTTTTACTTTCTTTTTGTTACACAAATCAAAATAGGTGACAGAATTGTTTGTGCTGCATTCCAATATCTAATCATAATTTATTTATCATGCAAGGATTTTGAGTTACACACAATTAAACCTTACGCTATACACATATACAGTATGCGGTTTATGTGCATTGCTGCAAGTGACTCATCTTAAAAGTAGAAGTGTATGATTTTCTGCTGTATTCCTCATAAGGAACGTCCCTCTTACGGGTCCAGCAGAAGTCAGTCAGCACACTGGGACTCCACTTACCTTGACATCATTTTTCCATATCAGGGAGAGAGCAGGACCCTGTCTCAATACGTCCAAGCATGTTACAGCCTGTAAAATCTGGCAAAACAAACATAGTTCTTTGCCCCCTTCTGTAATGTCATAAAAATGTTCAGAAATGGAAACAAAATTGTTTTCCCTAAATTGCTCTTAAATATGCCTATACATTATTAATAAGAAATTAAGTGCTTTCAATATAGCTAAAAAATGACATAATTGGAAAACTAAGGGTGAGAGCTAAATTCTCAGCACATTTCTTAATCTGCATTAAAAAGTACATTAAAGACAACCCTTACTCGTTCTGTGAAAAACAATTGTTAAACAGTATTATGCAAAATATCCATATTTTACAATAATTATAAGAAAACTGGCCGTTTGTCAAAAACCAAATGTGTTGAAAATTTTGTTATTTCTGTGCTCAGCATCATAAAATCCATCTGGCACACCAAAAATTGTAAAGGAAACAAAAATCTTGCAAACCAGTGTTAGCTGCCAGTCTTCTAATTGGACAGTAAAGGTAAACATGATTAGCATGATTAGCATGTCTTTAGGGTTCACTTCCACAGTCATGCACATGGTTGAAACGTGGCAGTGTAAAATAGCACAATGCTAATGCTAACTGTTATGTGTGCATGGTGACACTCTTTAATTGGGTTTCCATTTTCACTGTGGCATTGTGGCGTTTTTTTTCCTGGGGGAATGTGGTAAAGGGACCGATGTGCTCAGAACAGGCACCGTGGATTTCCAGAACGACCCAGTGAGCCTCCGCTAATCAGACATGACACGGCCTGTTTAATCTGAAAGGTGCTTCAGCTGACAAACCCCCACGACAGGGAAATAACCATATATTACAGGAGCAGGAGGGAGTTGTCCTTCAACCCTCCTCTCAAGCCTTCCCACTCAATCCATTCTTCGGTAATAATGAAGCCCAAATACTGTAAGAAAGTCTTTTTTTCCCCTTTAAACACATCATCCTGTCACATAAGCACAGGGGAGACTCAGCATCCACTGCCTCAACTGTCAACCCAAACCATGAACAAACATATAGAAATGAATCTCCAGGTTGAGCCTGGTTGTCAGTATCTGGCTGCCAAATGTCTAACAATGTCATATTTTTTTTCAGGCAGTTCTATAGCAGTTACATCAGTGTAACTTACACTTGCTGTTCTCAGTCTCGACTTGATTTCTTCTTGTTACACTCCTGCATTTGCAGTACATGTAATATTGATAGTATACAGTATTGTTCCTTGATAGAGCCAACCACCCAACTCTCCATCCATCCATCCATCCGTCCATCCATCCATCCATCCTTCCATCCATCCATCCATCCATCTATCCATCCATCCTTTTTACATGACCTAGTACGAGCTCACAATATCAATAGAATTAATATCTTAGAAATATACCTGTCCCATGAAGCAAGTAATTTTGCAACTTGTACACATTGAAGGTTAAATAAATTTTAAAGGATGATGCACTATAAAGGTTAATCAGGAACAGAGGTCAACATTTCAGGTCCAGACAGTACAAATCCAGACCAACACTTTGTTTCAACCAACCGGTTCAGTACTCTGAGACTGTGACTCTCTATACTAAACTGGTTGGTTGAAACAAAGTGTTGGTCTGGATTTGTACTTCCTGAATGTGAACTTTCCACCTTTGATATATTAGGCACTCTCCTGTTACATGTATTTGCATGTTTAATGTAACCTCAGAGGTACTGATGGTAACTGAAAGGCAACTAAAAAGTGTCCTACAAAAATAATTTGACCTTCAACCACCAATGACAGACTGGTGTTTTTGGTGCTTCACCTGACAGACACCTGTGTCAGTCAATCGTGATGATTCCCGCTTCAGTGATTCTAACAAAAGACTTGGTTGAATCTTATGCTGTTTATATTTTGCTTACATCTTTTTCCATTTAACTACCATTCATCTTGCTATATTTGAGCTTTCTCCAGATTCACTGCCTTTCATCACATTTTAAATGTGTTATGGTTGGATACTTACAGTTGAAGGAAGCTAATTTGACTGTATTCAACCTGTAGAAATATATTGCATATCCATCCGTCCATTCATTCCACTCATCCAGTAATTAAGTACCACATCATTTTAAGCTATTCAGAGACTGAGTCGGACCGTCAGTGTAAGTGCATTCATTAGTGTAAAAACAGGAAAAGCATATCACTGCAAATCTTCTAACCGCCAGAAGAATGTGAAAGATTAATACGGCACTAGATTGTAATACGTACATAACATCAACATGCTATATTTAGTTATAATGTTGGCTGTCATACAGAAATATATATGATAAAAAAGGTAAGTAAGTATATAAAGTCATTCCTGATGATAACCTTTAGTATTGATTTGAGAAGGCTGTGGATAATTAGTGTGACATCAATGTAGATCAGAACACAGGGGTTTGGTCTAGTGGAATAAGAAGCCACACATTTTTATTATATGGCCATTTGTGATGAATTGGCTTTGCTAGTGTTTCCTGTGAATAAAACCTTTGCATTGGCCTAAAGATAGATGAACAGTAAAGGGTGACACATTAGCTTGGCTCAGTGAAGCCCTCTGCATATGATCTGATTCCGCATTTGGTGTAATAAGGGCATGTCGTTCCTAGGGGGGTGATTAGCTTCTAGCTAGGTCTGAGGCTTGCCTCTAACCCAAGGTGACTTTCCCTGCATTAGCCTGGGAGGCTATTGGGTTTTCCCGGAGGGCTACATGGCTTGCAGATTTGGTTGCGTTAACATAAAATGAAACTCATGAAATATTTACTACAGCTGTTGAGAGTTGCTTTTAATGCTCTTGGCTTCATGACGATGCAATCAAATATTTTCCCATCCAAGAAAAGCGAGGGTAAGATCTTGCTACACAGAGGTACCGATAATCCTCAGAAAAGAAGACTTGTTGACAGAATCATTCATTTTGTTTACATCGACAGTATTATAGGGACATTGACGATGGCATCCTTGGTAAAGACGAAGCGAGGCTTGTCACTTTGTACCATGGCGGGAACCCTGACGAGCGGCTTGTCATTTGTCTGTGACATCCACGGTTTCTCATGGGAACGACAACGCCTGAGATGCCAATCACAATCAAAGCCAATAAGAAGATGACCAGATACTCAGGTTATTGAGGTGACCGGATTTGGGGACACATGTGACATAAATCCATCACTATCTGGCACTGTCATAAGTAATGCTTCCTTTTTAAATTACATAAATCTCATCTTTTTTTGCATTTTCTGTTCTTTAGCTTTAGCTTTTTCCAAAGAAACTTTATTTTTTTCTCCATATGCAGATGGGATGCTTTGCAGGAGCAATTTAAGCTGAACTGTGAGGCTCCTCAGCCTTGACAAGGCCGCAGAAGGGCCACTCCCAGGAGCCAGAAGCCCTGTTATACCTGCTGCAGGAGCTGATAAAAAGCTAAAATGACCGGGAAAGATGTAAATGGAGGCCTGACCTCAAGCTGCAGTCTAAAAAGGTCAAGATGGTCTTCCTCAGAGCTGGACTTTACTCGTTCTATAAAGAGGGCGTGACCGATAATGTCTTTAACAAAAATCAACATCTCCCATAATGTAATTGCAGGAAAATGGAATACAGTCATGCAAAGGACAATTACAAACAGCAATTTGTCTGAGATCAATGCATTGATTTCCCAGCAGCTCTTTTACAGATCTCTCCATTGGACTCTCTCTCTCACTCCATGATTGACAGTCCTTTGCACACCCACTCTTGATCACCTATGTTACACTCTGGAGCTCCTGAATGCTCCAGGGACACCAGATAAATGGCCTGACTACCCCCCCCCCCCCCCCCCCCCCCCCCCCCCCCACCCCTCCATGTTCTTTAGGTCGTTGTTTGTTGTTTTGTGGTTTTTGTGTGGAGCACAA
>JAODKE010000146.1:24878930-24905404 GCA_026779605.1 Mormyrus hasselquistii
TATCTTTTAACACGTAGACGCAACACTTACAGTCACTGCGATACTGGTTAATCGCACTGAACTTTGTATTAAACGCAAATACAGCAAACCTAAAAACCGAATCGAACAAGTTGCCATCCATACTGTATTATCCACATCCTTTCTACAAGTGAACGGAAAACACCGAAACGGTGAAAAGTTGGCAGGCAGAGCCGACGCACTCAAACCCAGGAAACCCCGCACCTCCTGTGCACTTGCATGTAGAGAGATATCTGCTCATCTCTCTTTGATACGTTGCATTGATTCTAGCTCGCCGAACATCGAAACAACATCCTTTAGCGGTCGTATCATTTACCTGCTTTTAAAGTACCGTATCGACCCTTGACTCTCCAGGCATCTAGGAGGGGCCTATTAATAATGATAATCATGTATTTATACACAAGATATCGGTTCTCTTTTCCTCGTGACACTAAGTCAGGTAATTGCTATGCACTTGAATTACACAAGCTGGCTCTTAATTCTGTAATGTTAAACAGATGCGCAAATCAAATAAAGGAGCAAACCCTTATTTAATTAGCATGAAACAATGTAACTACTTCCACTATTTTTCAACATACAACATATTTGTGATGTCATATGCATAAAATGTGAAGGTCATTTTACTCGACCTCGAATAATCATGGTACGTAATCAGATAAACCTGCCAATCAAACCATCCTCAGCACTGAAACACCTAAAACACATGTCCTTTATATACATTAAATAATGTCTTCTGTCATTAGTAGCACTACGGCGTTTTATGCTGCCGTCTGCGCGAGGCTCCCCGCGCGCTGACAGCTGCCGACACGCACGAGCTGACGCGGTCCAAAACGGCACCGGGAATACCGAGCCCGCGCGCGTCACCGCATCGCCCGGCGTTCTGCCTTATTTCGCGGCGCTCCCGAGTCCCCCCTTCTTAAATTATTCACGCCGGCCTCACCGCGACGTTGCCTTACCCAGTCGCAAGCCGTAGTTTGGTCCGCTTGCCTGAATTTTCGCTCTTCTCCACCCCACGTTTTAAGACCGGTTTCACACACCCCTTTGAGGTAATCGGCTCCTAGCGACAGTTTTGCAGATGACGAGGCTACGGCTCCGAGGAAACCCGCCAGCAGTGCATAGAAGACACCAGGGAACATCTTCTTGGTGCTACTAAAACCACAAGAACTACCTAACGAAATTTCAGTACCTCACATTTCTCAGCTGTACCAGTATGAGTATATACTGTACTTCCTACCTATAGCCGCCCATCAGCTACACCAATCAAATTACGTCGTGCCAATAGTCTACGTTTCAGGCTATGGGATTGTCCTACTCCTGCGTAGTTATGGGAGTTGGAGTTTATTTTTTGTTGTGCAGTCGCGCTCTTAATTATTTCTATTAAATCTCTGGATGCTCACTTCGCGGATCTGATTCATATGAAGAGCTTTAGCGAGATTAAACGAAAATAATATCAATTACCCAATTCCTGTATTCTATCTTGTTTAAAATTCGAAATTTCGATCACAAAATCAAATTACAAAAATAAAGACTCTCCTAAACTTTTTAATTCTTCGACATTCTTAGATGTGTATATGCACAAAAGCACCAGCAACAACGGAACGGCGTCCTTGAAGTAATCTGAAGGACAAACCTTAAATTAAATTAAATGAACCAGATAACAAAAGATTACTGAGGGATGTCTCAAGAGAGAAAATTATCCGAGGGACACTATACTTCAGTTCAAGAGCTGGAACAAACTGAACCACACATGTGCGCACACACAACCTACATAGATCGAGGTTTCCGTGTAACTGAGCTATAATTATGCCCGTTTTTATCTGCCCTAACGAGTTAGGTAATCTGCCTTCAACAAAGATACAAGTTTGTATTTGAACTTCCTTGAATTCCGTTGGTCCTTGTTTCACTTTTTTTAATCATTGCACCGTTTACTGTATATATGTCTACTGAGCAATACAATATACTACATTTAAAGTAGTCAGATTTAATCTAAATATTTTGTCAATCAATAATAATAACTAAGACTTCACCAGGATATAAATTAAACACTTAACTGACTTTTACGAAACCAGGTCATAAGACCCGAATTTTCTTTTCAGATGTTTCCTACAAACAATACAACGGAGAAGTATAACGTAGGCAGTGCGCGGCTTGCAACGACTGCCTGTGATCGGAAGGTTGCTGGTTCAAATCCCAGGGTCAGAATGGTTATTTTGTCATTGGACCCCTGGGCAAGGCACTTAATCTCCAACTGTTCCGGGACCTGGCTGACTCGGCTTTGTCTGTCGGTTCTTTGGTACGAACGAAACGAACCGAGTGATTTCTATCGTTGTGCCCAAATTCCACCGCCTGCCACACCACTTAATTCCCTTTACGTGTACACTAGTCCGTCTCAAGGCTTATACTATAGGCGTACCTATATATATTTTCTCCATTTTTTGTGATACTTGAAATATTGTTCAGAGTTCAAGTATTATTATTTTATGTTACATTGTATTATAAACACATTCTCGTTATTTTTTTCAGATACTGTACTTATTTAATTTTCACAAAAATTTCTTTCGCACAAAAGTTAGATCATGGACATTGGGTATGACAATAAAAGTAATTTGGTGCTACACCTGCGAAATGAAATTACATTGGTGGCATATCTAAATCTGATCCAAATTTTACACTATCATTATCCTAGGTTTTATCTAGTAACCCTGAAATCTAGTAACCTTTTGCCCCCTAAGAATTAAAATGAAAAAGAACGCTGAGCAGGAAGCCTTAAGGTCCGATCCCTTCAAAGAACCGTTATTCCAATCATCATTTCTCAGTTTACATCACGGATGAAAGCGACCTCTAAATAAATAAAACTCCTCTCTGTCGTATGATTTGCAGGCATATTGATTCCCTGTCTGCATTACTTAATGCGTTAACATTAATGCGAACTTAACCTGAGTCTCAAAAAGGATGTTAAATAAATTTACTGACTGGTATCTGGTTGCTTAGGGGTTTGGGGGGATGGGAGATGATGTAGTGATGTTAGAATAAGACCTGCCCAAATTGTTAGCTAGCTAGTCTATTGTTATGATGTCTTAAACAATAAAGGTGTGCAAATGAAAAATAACGATTCTAAAAATAATGGCATTAAATGGCATTTTTTATCGTAGGACAATTACATCACGTAATTGAAGAAATTCTGTCCAGGGGGCGCGCGGCACCCTCGATACGTCTGCCCTCGCCTCACAAGCAATATTGATTGACTGGGCTCATGTTGATGACGTATCGATGACGCATTTATGTACTGACAGTTGGAGGCCAAGGCGCGACAGGTTATTTACGTATGTGTTTAGCCTTCAAACGCTGTAGCATAACGCTGCAAAATGAGCAAGAAAGGAAATGTATCTTGGGTGAAACCATCAGAACCCTCTTTTCTGCGTAAATTCAAGAATGATGTTGGCTATAAAGAAGGACCAACAATCGATACAAAGGTAAGGAAGTCAAGCCAGTATATGGTAGTGTTTATTTAATGATGTATTTATGATTTGAAATGGGTTTAGGACAGGTTGCTTTATTTTGGTAATTTTAGTAGAGATTCTCTATTTAATGGCTGTTCATAGTTTAATTAACATTTTAAAATTGCTGGTTTTGTTCCGTCTACGGTCTAGTTCAGTGACGTTATTTTTAGGTACTGCATACAGGGACTCGATCGAGGTTTGTTTTTGTCTCAGAAAGTGGTGATGCCCACGTGTGATGACGACAGCGGGGACAGCGACCGCGAGGACGAAATGCCACAAGTCGTGGTTCTGAAGGACAGCCACCTGACTGCCGAGGAGGTCAAAAATATCAAAACCAAAATGAAGGCCTCCAAAGATGGCGAGTC
Source organism: Mormyrus hasselquistii (assembly GCA_026779605.1). Lineage (NCBI taxonomy): Eukaryota > Metazoa > Chordata > Actinopteri > Osteoglossiformes > Mormyridae > Mormyrus > Mormyrus hasselquistii. The sequence continues at coordinate 24,882,814 of JAODKE010000146.1, forward strand.
TGCTGCTCATCCATCCTTACTCCTGTTAGATGTTTGTTATACTTGAAGCCAGGGCTCTGCTGCTGTGTTGTGGTAATCCACAGGTCTTACTGAATGCTTACTAAATGCTTCCAGGCTAATTTTCTTCCTGTACCTATAGCCCCAGAAGACAAGCCACCTGAAGACGGTAAGATCCTGTTCAGGAAGCCGGTAAAACGCACCTCAGAGAAGTTCCAGGGCATCACTGCCAGCTCCAGCAAGAAGAAGAAGAGCGACGATGTCAAGAAGGAGGATGATGTACGGCAGAAGGTGAAAAACAGCAGCCTCCTGTCTTTTGGCGGGGATGAGGAAGAGGACGATTAGCCTCAGCACAGATGGGTGATCCCAGCCTATTTAGACAGGAGGACTCTGATGAAGGGGGGGGGGGGGGACTTGGTCAGGTTTGACCCCAACATCTTCATCTTCACCGATTTATCTTGTCGCACACATACCATGATACTCTTATCACCTTTTGGTCACATTTTATAAGATGGCTCCATGCCTGCTATGATGGCATGTTGAACATCTACGAAGCACTAGCTCAGTTCTGCTAGCTGCTATAATTAGGAAGCGTGTACGGCGCTGAAAGTAGCATCGTACCCAGAAATTTGAGCTTACCAGCCACTTCTAGCCTTCGTTTGTGGTTGTCATATGAGAACGGGGTCCAAAGATGAAACCGACATCCCTCCTCCAAATCAGGTTAAATTAATGATTGAGGTTCTCCTCTTAGTATGTAAATGAGGTGTCATAGAGGCTAATCGATAAATGCAGTGGTGGGAGGGAACGCCCACTTTTTTTCCATGTTGGTTTTTATTCTTCATTTTTCCAAAGTTTTAAACTAAAAAGTACCATCATTCTAAATTGAGAGCAAGGGTTTCTCCTTAAATCAAGTTATAGCGCTTTATCCCATTAAGGCTTCCTGTGTCATATTTTACATTATGGGGATGTTTGTTGTTTTGCTGCACAGAGAAAGTTCTATTTTCTGTTCCATGACAGAACATGTCATGTTTGACACAGAAATCTCACATCACACGTCTTGATAACCATTCATATCAGCTTTTATTTGTGACTGGGTTAGATAAGAACTTTATTTTTTAAAATCTCCCTTTTCCATCATTTAAAGAGGTTTCCTCTCATTGCATTTTACCTTTTCATCTCATTTGGTGTGTATATACATGTCAAAGCTTCTACAAAGGAGCTGACCATTTAGTTTGGGTTGCTGTTGATGCAACGTGAATTCTTACTGTTTGTTACCGTTTTAAGGAATTTAATAGGGAACTTGGTGCGATTACTGTAGCATGTGGATGTGAGCTGTTGCATCTTAATAAACCTTTTAATTGAAGGAGAAAAAAAAAATGTTGGAGAAAGTCATTCGAGAGGTTGCAGAGAAGCCCCAAGCAGACAATGTCCACTCACCTGAGTCATGTTTTGCATTTACCATTTCAAAACTGGATCTGACTGTTGGCCAGGAAGAGGCTTTGAGCTGCACTTCAAGAGGGATGGCTGTCTCTCATCTTGCAGGAGACGTTCTATAGATCCAGTGTTCTGCTTCCAAAATTCAGAGGTGACCGATAAACCATGTATGTCTCTCTCTTTGGGCGTTTCCTCTCAGGATGGTTCAGTGACTTCTGAACACAGGATGCTGGTATAACACATTCCTACATGGACGATCACAGCTAAAGAACAAATATTCAAAGGAACAACAACAAAAAAAAAAACTTTCCGGGTTAAGATTCAAAGTCGATTTTAATTTGCATCACCAGAAAAGGTTATATATTCAGTGGCTTTTGATACATTTGAGTACAGTGATTATGATGACTGAAGGTTAAAAGATGCATGAGAAGTGACATTCAAAGTGAATTAAAAAGGCAACCTTAACATAGGAAGTACCCAAGCCCTCATCTGAAGAGTCTGGTATAGTTTAACTCTGAAGAGGAACACTGATGTTCTTTGCCTGCTCGCATGAAAACGGAGAGGCTTCTGCCTCCTGGTGAGCTTTCGCAAAGGCAGGCTGAAGGGTACTTAGCTTTGCGGAGGGTCTCCCAGAATGCCATTTTTCTGTGAGCTCTTTGGCTCTGATGTCACTCCCCCCAATTGTGCAAGACGAGCTATTTTGGGGTAAAGCCTTACTAACACTTCCAAGTGTTTCCACCAAAAGACACGGGGGTCGGATGCGTAAATCACCCGCTCTTTTCTAAGAATGCCGTGGCACTTGGCAGGATGCCGGATTATATTCCATAATACAAGCTGTGGTCCCAGCCGTCGCCCTGAGATGGCACCGGGTGGGTGCCGTGGTGGAGCCACCTGCCACAGCTTCTGGTTTAGCGTCTCTATCGCATCTTCTCCTCTCAATCATCTAAGAGCTTATGAGACTGCAGTGTGCGTTGCGGCTTTTAAAAATGATACAAGATTCAGAATTCTTCAGAAGGGCTGAAATGAATATGAATTAGCGCAAAATCAATCAACTAAACATTAATGCAAACTCACCCACACTCTCAAAAAAAGATGCTAAATTAATTCACTGCCAGGCATCTGTCTGCTTAGGGGTTTCGCGGAATGGGACATGGAGTAGGTGCGTTAGAGTAAGACCTGCATTTGCAGGATTGCTTAAAGGTCACCTGTTTCAGTTCTGGATGACTACACTCAGCCAGTGCCCTGCACAGCGCTTTTCACTGCCATCTCTGAACTCTCCATCCTCCAAAATCAAACCTGAGTACCCATAACGCTGTTTACTGACACATTCTAGGTTCCATAAACATTCCAGAATAATGAAAGTAATGTGTCAATGACAGACCAAGATTAAAATATTTTAAAAGTAGCAGGGGAAGGCAGGTTAAAAATATCAAGCGGTAATTTCCACTAAATACAGTCTTGCTACTATAATATGACCCAGAATCAGTACAAAAATACTAGATGATAAAAGATTGAAGGAGTCTAACACAAAGCGGGCATGGGTGGTGGAACGAGATGGGTTTGTTCCACGGGAACCGCACCCTGGTGCAGATTGGGATTTTAGGACCCCTGGAAAGGTTGCCTCAGCTCTGCCTGTAGGACAACTTTAAAATACTGTAAACAGTCCTAGAGGCCATACTTTGCATCTATCCCTTTTTGTTTTCACTACCGGCATTAAAACACCATAGTTACAGTAACCATTATAAACACAATATGAAAACAGTTATTAAAAAAATGTAGCTCAGGTTAATATACTTAAAAAGAATAGGGCAGCATTTCACCTTGTTCCCTGTGTAGTCTCTCAGAACCACATTACAGAATGTTTAGTACCCGTGCTATTTTCAGGAAAGTGTGTTTTACCATTCTGACCAAAATTACGTAGCCGTGCAAAATCTCTGGTGGTTGGTTCAGAGCCAAGTGATGTTTATAAAGTATTTAAAAAAATTAAGAACACAGACCCTACACCATTTTTTAGAAATTAAAGTGAGAGAATGAAGCGGATGCCTTTGACGGCCAAGAAGAAAGAGGGCAGGTCCAGTTTGTTTCCTGGGTGGACGCAGGGGTTGGAAAGGCACTGTCTACACACTCAAACGACCGAAAGGGCATCTCCTAAACCCAGGGGTGGCGCTTTGAAGAGGGCCTGCATGTGGCTGGTTATACTGGGCTGCTGGGAGTAGTGTCTCATCAGTATAACCAACCAAACATTCTCCCTTTAGAGGACTGCGGTCTCTTCAAAGCGCTCAGATATCACCCTGGTGAGCCCTTCGTAATCCAGTGGTAGAGCTGTGGACCCCATCTGGTGCCTGCTGCAGGCATGGAAAGAGAGATGGGTAAAGCAGGGTAGGGCCTGGGGAGTATAGAAGATGTTTACAAGTGTTCTGGGTGGCTTTGAAGGCAGGAGATCATATCCTGCACGGGTTTCCCTTCAAAGCAGATCTGGTAGACGGCAGTGAAGAGCGGGAACCTGGAGAAATGTGCAAAGACAGCGACCGATGATAAAGGAAAAAACATTGCTCAAAAAAGAAAGGTTATAGGGGACAGGCCTGTTCAATGACTGGCAAATACTGCCCTCTGGTGGCCTGGAGGCCCATTACGGGACAACACTCACTTGTTCACAAGGCCCTTCTGCTTGAGGATGTGATGGACCTCAGCTGCAGTTGCTGGTCCTTGGAGCTTTTGACCATTGAGCATCTCCTTCTCCAGCTCCTCGATGCTCTGTTGAGAAGGGGAATGGAAAAATGCATCAAAAAGCCATCCTTATATACAAGATACCCAACTACTTTCTAAGCACCTGGATATCGTGGACATCCAGCTCTTATAGACTAATGATCCCAGAGGCAATGAGGTAAACAGTATAGTGGTTCTGATTGTAATTATTCAATTTTGGGTGGAGATTACATCCCCTGGGATGGATGGGTGGTCGGAAAAGGCCGAAAATGAACATTTTCCTGTGTCATAAAGTAAACACTGAGCATGAACTTCTCATCAAAGATAAAACTTCACATGCCATAAGGTTAAACATCAGCCAGCCTAGATCTTATCTATGAATCATTCAGGCAGGTCATTTCCTCTTATTTATAGGACGGTTGTCTTTTGACAACTGTCAAACTGGCCAATTTGACGATTCACTATAAACTGGATCTGTGTTAGAAAGATCTGCTAGCATATCCCGCTATTCTCATGAGAAAAGTATGCTTATAGACTATTTTTGATTTCAGTTTTAAACACAGGTAGCATACATCCCCCTCCCCTCGGAGCAGACCCACCTTCCCAGAGGTGACGAATGCCTCAGAGACGCGTCGATTGCGACCCCCGTAGCAGGTGGTGATGAGGTCGGCCACGCCGCAGCTCTCCAGGAAGGTGGCGGAGGCGACGGTGCCGTTTTTGCTGAAGAGCCGGGCAAAGGATATCATTTCCATGAGCCCCAGCCGGATCACGGCCGCTTTGGTGTTGTCGCCACAGCCCAAGCCGTCACAGAAGCCTGCCCCCACTGCTACGATGTTCTGCGGGGAGGAGTCACGGTCAAATAGGGAAACAGTCCGCAAAGCCAACATACACAACAAGAAGAGCTAGCATGAAGGCCCGCCTCCATCAGGGAAAGAACCTCATTGGCTAGCACTTCCATCAGACAGAATCACATATCTGATGAGTTCAGAATTGAAGCCGTTTTGTGTCACGCTCCTACGAATCAACCTGTCACAGCCAGTGATACGAAGCAGACATCGTTTGCACTTTCTTAAGCTATAGTACAAAGCCTTCAGCTGCAATGTTGCTGTTATTCTCGGCCTTGTTAGCGCATCGTCTCGTCTTCCAGTGACCTTGCACACATTCTCACGGCCTGACAAGGTGGGACACCAGGGACTTTTTCGGTCATTAGCACGGAAGCCAGAGAGGAAGACTGTCGAAGAGGAGTCTGTGTGTTTTAAGACCCCCTTAAAATACCATCCTCTTGCAGTTTAGGATGCCAGTCTCAAACGCCTACGGTGAAATAAAATTGTACACAAAGCAGTTCTTTTTTTAGGTATGCATTTTACCCCAAAGGAAAACGGACATCCCTGGATGCTCTATCCACGCCTGGCCGCTGCCCGGACAGTGAAAGCCGGCCTCCTGCTCTTCAGATGACACATGGCTGTCTGTTGGGGACTGATAAGGGCAGACTAGCCCCTTCCTCCTCAGCCTGAACACCAAGCTGACTCCCCACCCTCTGAGTGGAGCCACAGTCCAAATCATTCAGCAAATGCTGTCATCTAGAGTGGTGTTTCCCAGTCTGGTCCTCAAGGATCCATAGACAGTCCACGCTTTTGCTCCTTCCCAGCTCCCAAGCAAAAGCGTGGACTGTCTGGCAGGGAGCAAAAACATGGAGCGACTGTGGGTCCCTCAGGACCGAACTGGGAATCACAGATCTAGACTGACATCCATTCATCCAACCAGATACTTACGTTTTGCAAAAGCAATTCAAGTCACCCTCCACTAGGGTACGGCAGTAGTGATCCGATTTGCAGGCTCTCCGCCACGTATATAAGCCATATGCATCTTTCCGTGCTCGGCTGAACTTTTTCCTTCATCGTGAAAATGCAGGTCTTTTTTTCCCCACCTTAAACTCACATCACAGCTTCGGTCGGTTTATCAAGCCCATGCGAGTCCCTCTACGCTTTTTATAAACGCATTTCCGTCCGCTTTGCCCCAGGCTCTGCGGCTCAGCTTTCCAGCACCTTCCGGCGTGAGGTGGCCACGTGGGACCGTGGTGTGCTGCAGAGAGAGGAGGAGCTGAACGAGAACCCAGAGCCTTAATGCCAATGAATTCTGTTCACGGGAACATGCAGCCGGGGGATGGTACCGTTGGGTCTCCGAGATGACGGACTGTCCAGAACACAGTCGCGGGGGGTGGCAGCCATGACAGCAAAAGCCTTCAGAGCCATGCTTCACAGACAGCCATCCAAAATAAAGCCCCGATTATTCAAAATCATGCCACATGACCACACCCTGTAGAATAAACCATCTCACTGTGGAAGAAGCTGAAATATCTTATTGGGGCAGCGTGACCCCCCAGATGGCTAAGCCTCTATGCCTGTGACTGGAAGCTCGCCAGATCCAGCCTGTGGGCCCTAGAACAAGGATCATAACCCCCCAGCTCTATGGTCACACGCCCACGTGTGTCTGTGCCATGGATGGCAAGATGCGGTGGGTGAAGAGAGAATTTCCATACAGTGTCATCATTACTCTCCAAAATAACGTAATACTGATTGTGTTTTTCAATACAGGAGGGCAGGGGAACACGGATCACATGGTGTCCAGCGTTTGTGTTACTGAAAGGATGGTCAGAAGACGAGTTATAATCTTACTGTTCGTATATAAAAATACCAGCTTGGCTAAGAGAAATAAACAGATGAATAACATCACCAGTTGAATTGCAATTTGTTTAGCGTATCAACTTTAAGCCTAATAAACCTGCTTTGGGAGTGTCGGCATTCACACTCCGTAAACAGTCTGACGGGACACGCCTGTCGACAGCCTCAGGCTTTGTAATGAGTTTGAGAGGAGAACAGCAGTGACTCATGGTGGAGGTGCAGAGTGAGGCAGAGTGGGAGGCAGCGCACCGGCCATAGTCCCCGTTACCCGGTAATTACCGGATTTTGAGTGGGAAAATCTGCTTCAGTCCGACATGTAAATCTCTCCAATCATGTGTGGTGAAAATATTTGCCTTGACACGATTTGAATCATTTTAAATGGGGTAAAATGAAATGTCCAGGAATGCTTCTGTTTTAAAAAAATAAACTTCATTTCTTTTTTTATGACTGACACACCTCCATCCCCATCTGCTCCCCATCATCTTTTCTGGCGTCTCGCTGGACTTTAACCTTCATTTCCGTCTGGCTAATGAAGACCCGAACGGGAACCACCTAGCCGGATTTTTCTATCAGTAAGCAGCTCTCACCCTTTCCTGGATGCTGAAATACCGCTTTGACTGACGCTTTCTGTGTCCCAGTGGTCGCTAATGACCTTTTATCTGCAGGATAACAGGGCTGCTGCAATGTAATGGAATGGTGTTTGTGGTGCTACGAGTCTGCAGATAGTAAGTACAGCAATGGCAGGTTTGCGGTAAACACGGCCTAAAGGCAAAGAGTAGGCTTTTAACGTCCTACATGATCTACTGAAGCTGAGAACAGCAGTTGAAGGCCCCCACACACACATATAGCCATTAGATCAAAACAGTTATACTTTCATTAATCGTTAGAGGGAACTCTCTCTGGCTTGACTGCATACTTTCGGTCTAGAACAATCTCAGGCCTGGCTCTATGGGCAGGTTATCAAACCATTTAACTGGACCGATTACCCTTAATAAGCTAATTAATTTAGCATACCCACCAACCATATGACTGTTAATTGATTATCATTTAGAAACCCACAATCATCTTCTGGATGCATTTACCAATAAATACTTTTGATTATACAGCTGCAAGAAACAGAGCTTGGCCAAAAGTCTTGTTGCCAGCGCACAGAAAAAGAATCACTCGAAGCACTGAGCCGGCCAAGAACGGCAGGCAGAAGTAATTGATAAAGAGCGGAGCCCATGTAAGGGCCGTAAAAAAACAGCACCGGCATACGCTGTGACATCACGCCAGACAAGGTTACCAATGGCATCACAGCATTGCAGAGTGATAGAAAGAGGGACTCGGAATCAGCTAATGGAAAAGACCACTGGGAATTCTTGATGGGCCACTGTATCTGTGGAACAAGGGAGGTATATTTTTTTTCCTGGACTGTTGCATCCCTGTCCATGACCTTCAGCTGGTCTCCTGGCTCCCGTCCGACAGCCGCCTGCTTTCTTACACTCTGCCTTAGACTCCATCTCATTATTTTTCAGAGTGATGTTCTTGTTGCTGACTGATCTGTCACCATTTCAGCATCCCTACCGCACCCAGAGCTTCTCCACTGAAAAGAAAGGCGCTGCCATTTCTTCTGAGCCTCTAGACCTCCGCTGTTTCCCAATCCGACGCACCCGGAAACTTGCATCAGTGTTATTTTGCAATGGTCGCTCTACTACGAAGGCAGTCTACAAGTCATACTATGGGTTAGGTCATTCATTAAAAAACATGCTTATAAATGGGTCTACAGGCAGATAACATACTTCTTGTCCATTTGAATCCATGGACTTTCCATGGTGAAAAAGGAACTTCTGTCAAGAGCCTGAATCAAAATCCTGACTGACTTTGTGTGGCTGTTTGAGAGCTGTGCCAATAAACCATATTAGAAGACCAAGAGTGGAGTTGGCAGTGGAGCGGGATCCACACTGGACTGGTTTCATTGGGGGGGGGGTATTGGTGACCTAGTGGGCAGCATTTCAAGTTCGGTCCTATTTTCAGAAACCCTTGTTTCGTCACCACCTTATAAACGTACAAATTACAAATGGTAGCGTTGCAAAAGGGTGGAAAATTTCCAGAAACTTTCCACTGCATGGGAAGTTAAGCTGGGAGTTTTGGAAATATTCCAGGTTGGAAATTTTCCAGAAGGAGTTATAAAGATTACATGGGAATTAACAGGACCATTCTCAGAATTTTGCAACCCTACAAGAAAGTGATATCGATTTCTAACGAAAAACCTGATATCCGGTGCAGCAAATTTAAGATACAAGCTTCTGCTATAGGAATTAACACAGTAATAATGTGCCCCTTGATCATAGCATGAAGCTAATTAGGTGGAACTGGATCTATTTCCATCAGAATGGGGCAACAGGAGGTCAGAGAGCCAGATGAGATGTTAGGAGGCCCTGTCCTGGGCTAAGGCGCTGGCAAGAGGTAGGCTGTCACCTTGAGGGCCCCACAGAGCTCCACCGTGTCGGCGTCTGGCACCACCGTGATGCGGAAGTTGGGCGTCTGCAGAAGGTCCTTAAACAACTGCCCGTTTTCCATGATCCTGCTGCCTGCAAAGCGGAGAAGGAATGTCAGTCTTTGCCCAGAAAGGGAATCTCTTCCTCCCAGGGGCAGAGGAGCTGAAAGTCGCCCGAAGAGCCATCATGCCACCGTGTGCCCCCTCCATTCTGACCCACCGCCCAGAGGTCCCCGAAATGGCATTGGGGTAATATCACCTACTTAGCAGTGTTAATTTCGTTGACGAAATTTTTTCGTTATAATTTTCGTCAACGACAAATTTTCACTAACGAAAACGAGACGATAACTAAATAAAAATTAAGTGATGATGACGAGAACTATAATTAAAATATACTGACATTTTCATTAACTAATAAAAACGAGACGAAAATGTGAGTGAGGGATGTTTTTGGAAATGATCCAATCAGAATTAATCTTGGTGCGTGGTGCTGTAAAATTAAGATACTGATCCACCTTGCGACGCGAGATGCAACAGCACATCTCGCATACATTGGTGGGTGTCTGTCTGACTTAAACTAAAATGACACGGCAATGGCTGGGAGAAAAAGAAGAGAAGATATATGGAATAATTTTACGTTTGATGTCAAGACAAACAAGACCTTGTGTAAACCGCGTGGAGCGGAAATCGCTGGTAAAAATACAACAAATCTAAAGCGACATCTGCAAGGGAATCATCCTGAAATTCACGCAAAGGTAAGCACAACATTTTCGCTAATGCTGTTTTGTCAGTTTACTGGAGTCAGTGTGCTTTTGCATAACTGAAACTGCCTCTCACTTACTTGTAATAACTAGAGAGGTGACTCCGTTAGATCGTACATTAAAAGTGATCGACATGCTAAAGATAATAAATGGTATTTGCTGAATTTATGTAAATTCATTTTCATTTTCAAGATAGTGATGTTACGTTTGTAAATCTCATTCATTTAATGCACTGACTCATATTTGTCGTTCACTGATCTCCCTCTTTTATAATAGTTATAATTTATTTGTGTCTTGGTTAACGATTTAACAAATATAATGTTTGTTAAATGATGTTTTTATATGTTTGATAATGTTTTCACCACAGGAGGAGTGAAAGGAGTAGAAATGTATTTGAGACTATTTGTGCATGTGAGCATGACAGAGGAGAGTAAGACAGAAAATGATTAAACCTGATTTGTTCCCTGTCTCTCTACTTCACAGATACAAAAACCTCAAACGAGAAAGATGGGCCACCGAGTTCAAATAAAGCTAGTAAATAAACAGTTTATTATTAACAGAGAACTGTCGATTCAGGTAAGTTTTTCAGGTCATGCAGTATTTTTTTTAAATAATCTGGAGTTGCACTTTTGCTTTACAGAATGAAGAATGGCATATGCAAGTTCTAAACAATGCATGTCTAATGTTTGGTTTTTATGGAAAGACGATATTCCACATATTTAATGAGACTTGGCATTTAATTTTAAGTTCGAATATTTTATATATTACCACGGTTTAACTAAATTACATTTAAATTAAACCCAATATATTTTAGTCAACTAAATGTACAGTAGATTTAGTCGACTAAAACTAGACTAAAACTAAAACAAAACAGATGACTAAAATATGACTAAAACTAAAATTGCATTTTAGTCAAACGACTATGACTAAAACTAAATTGAAATCTGCTGTCCAAATTAACACAGCAGGTTTTAATGACCAGTCACCCCCGAGAGTCACCCATTTTCCCATCAAGACACAGCCATGGTCTAGGTATGTGGCTGAAACGCCGTCACTTCTTGCAGATGGGAAACCTTTCCTTGTTCTACAGATACCTTCCACTCAGCAGGCCAGCACACTCAGACTCCCAAACATTCTGCAGAAATGACTACCTTGAAAGGAAAAACACTTTCTGGCATGATCCGACATTGGGCAGAGCGCTGGCCTGGATCCCAGAGAAAGCATGCGATGACTCACGATTGTGTGGCACTCTACGATTCCACGAGGGGCTCCCTATCTGCCGGCAGGTGCCATGGCCCCCCCGGCTGGATGGCAGCTCGGGAAGACACGGGGCCGCTCAGATAGGACCTCTGCTCCAGAGCATGAAGCGAACACAGGCCTCTTACATAAGGGCACAGGGACCAGTACAGACTTGGTTTCAGCTGAAGATTAGAACAGCAGATGTCTAGCACTTAAGGATACTGCTGGAGAGCTGCCAAGCGACTGATGCCTATGTAGCAACGCTAACTGAAAGCGCCGCAACCCAAATACTATTAGCACAGCACTGATAACCATGCGCTGCTAACCAAGACCTGCTACAGTGAAAGTCCTCACCCAAATGAAACTCAAACCTGCATGACTCCAGCTACAACTTGCATTATTTGCCAGCAAATGAGGTTCTCATTGTCAGGCCTAAACCTGGATGAAAGAGGAGGGGGGGTAGGCATTGGGCCAGCTGCCGCATCCTGGAAGAGCCCCTAGCAACGGAACCCATGGCAACGTAGGTCTGGATACCTCAATCTTGGGAGAAGATTGGGCTTCATCACAAGATTTAAGAGATGCTGGGGATGGATTTAACATGGTCTATACAAGCCTGCAAACAACATCACCAAGAACGCCCTGTGCTGGAATCCCCAAGGATCCGCTTGGAACTGAGACCCTGAGGCCATCAACAGACGGGCTATACCTGGAGCCAGCTGGAGAAAGAGATGTCTGGAGAGCCCGTGCTGGTGGTCTGCACCTCAGAAGGGGTACTGGGTTTTAGGCCGCCTCCACACTACACGACTATTGAAGTCGCCAGATTGCTGTACCGTTCACACTAAACAATATGTCATCTTGTATTACGGAGTCTTGAGGTTTATACACATGACTGATCAGCAACAGGGGGTCACACACACCAAGATCTTTCACCAAGAAAGATCCATGTCTTTGTCATTGTAGCTCATTGCCAGCCGCGACACTTTTACACGGTCAGCATGCGGAATATCTGCCGCATCTGTGACGCATTGGCGACTCTGTCCGGTTGCGCCTTTGAACAGTTCACACATAACAATCTAACCGATTTGCCTCCAGTCCGGCGGTTTTGTCTGTGATCTTCAAAAACTGTCAGCGAGCAAAAAATCATGACTAAAATCATGTAAGGTGAACTCAGCTTTAGAAGTAGCAGTAGTTAGGGTAAGGTTATCATACAAGTCACGTGTTAAGGAGACCAATCCACCTCTTGTTTTGATATGGGCTGACATCATCACTGCAGCAATGGTGTCTCATTGGCTAATTGAGTTCTGCTAACAAAATGAGCACTGCTAGTCATATAGTGACTTTCTGGTGGTGAATGAGGTGCCCTGGGTCCCACTGCCTTCCCAGCCACGTCACCATCTCCTTGGTATTCACGGGCCGAGAGACCAAGCCGCTTAGCAGAGGGTGATCTGCTCGCGTCGTCGTATGAGACGGTAAGTGCTTAAGTGCTGCTGAGGTTACCGTGGGGATGGGGCCTCACCGATCGTGGTTTCGCAGAACTTCTCAGCAGCCACCTCGTTGGCGATGTTGGCACCCATGAGCACACTGACGTCGATGCCCATCTTCTCCCTGATGATGTCAGAGATGAGTCGCAGGCCCTCTGGGCCCTCATCGATGCCCTGTTGTCAAGGGGAACCAACCGTCGCTTCAGACCACAAACTCATAATCAACTTTCGTAAGCAAAAAACCACATTCAAATCAGCTTGGCACCCGTGCTAGTGATAACCATATATGTACAACTTTTCTCATGGTAAAAAATAAAACCTTAACATCAAGAAACTCTTAATGGGGCTATTTCAGGGTCTCATTTTAGATGAAAGCCAAAACACCCGCAGCCTATAATTTAAGATCTTTCCATTTCCTCTGAGTCAGGGTGTCAGACCCATTTAGGTGTCTGATCAGGCTACAGATCAGCGGATTTAATGAGGACCAGAGTGCACCTCGTGTGGTCTTCAACAGTCTGTGCATCTCCAGAATCTGTAGGAGTCTTAATGTAGCTTATGCTAGCTAGTGCATGCTACAAACATTCAAAGCACGATAATCAATGCGATTCATTTAAATTACAGTAACCTGTGTTACTATACAGATGTTAATACTGTATATTGCTGCCCAAATGCCTCAGAACTCTAGATTAGATCAGATAAGAAACTTTATTGATCCCTGGAGGAAATTCTAGTGCAAAAATCAGCGAGTTATGAGGAACTCAAAGTGCAAAGACAGTTCACATAAACGTGGTGCAAACACAACAGAATGCTGAATAATAGAATGTTATTTGATATTAATGAAATAACGAGAAAATAAATGACCGGATGGTACATGTGCGATTCAAAAACAGACAGCACCACATTTCTACTACTGGAAAGACTGGGATGCTTCCTGACGCGTTATGGCAGGAGGTGGGGAGTGGCGTGCCAGTAGGAGGCACTGTGGAGCCTGACAGTGGCAGGCAGGAAGGATCCCCCAGAGATAATTCAGAGGTAATTCAGGTCGAGAGAGTAAAAGTACAGACCAAGATTTTGTTTCAACCAACCAGTTGAGTCCTCTGTGACTGTGACTCTTTATACTCAACTGGTTGGTTGAAACATAATCTTGGTCTGGATTTGTAATCGCTGGACCTGATCTCCATAGTGCCATGAAGATTTTTTGCTGTGGAAGCATCGCATCTCAGGTTTTACTGCCTTCATACTGACGCCATACCCACGTTACCAGGCACGCAGGTGTAGCGATCAAGCGCGAAAAAACAAAAATAGATGAAAAATCCGCTTTTTAAAGAATGTCACACTTGCCAACAGTCACTCTGTGAAAGCAGCGTGCTCTCTGAGATGTTAAGTATGTCTTTTAATCACACCTAGAGATGAGGCTCAGCTCTCAATGTCATTCAACACCTGCAAGCAGCCTGCCCTGGACCAAAGGGCAAAAGGCACTCCAAAAGATATCCAACTATATCGAGCCAGTAAATGGTTAACTTCAAAGTATAAATATCTCAGGTGATGAGCGCATTTGTTCTCAAATAAAATGCCTGTGGTTTCCATGCCAGCCCAAAATGACAAGGCTCTAGTCATAGTCCCAACCCAAACTAGTCTAGCAGACTCTTCGCAGTCTGTCCCCATAAACACCCCCATCAAAAGGCCCTCGACCTGTACTGCCTCCCAAGGGTGGGGGCAAATTACTTTGCTATTCTTTTTGTTGGACGTGAAAACTGATAAATTTGACAGCTCTTAGACAACTATCAAACTATAATATGCAACAGTGGGAACATGCAAAAAGAATATAAAATAAAAATAACTTGCCTTATGGAATTAATTTTGTTTCTGATTTGTGCTTTTCTTCATAAAAATAGAAATCGCCACATTGCTGTCTTTCAGTTCCTCTTTCAAACTGAGACCCAGTCACTGGCTGACTGGTCTTACTGTGCTGATTAAGCAGAGAAGCCAGAAGAGTGAAAAGTTTTAAGAAAGAGGCATCATGACATGTGGGAACGAGACGTTCTGGGTGACAAAGATCTTAGTGATTCAAAGGTAAATATAAAGGCATTCTGAGGTCAGGCTGGGCCTCAGCAAGAGGGATCTGCATGCCGTCCTGTAATTATAGCGGTCAGCTCATTATGATTGATTTAATGGTGTGTTTTATTCAAACCGATCCTTAGAGGCCCCCAGACGGTTCATGTTTTTGCTCCCTCCCAGCTCCCTGCATACCATAAGCTGAGAGGGAGCAAAAACATGTGGGGGCCTGAGGACTGGGTTGGGAAACACTGATTTAATGAAGAAATGAAGGGATGCTCCTCATTTGCACACATACGTCACTATACCCACACATCGCTCAAACAAACAACACCCCCCCCCCCCCACTCAAGCTGCCACAGACCTGAAGAATCTGGGTCACCAGCTCTGTGGGGACGGCCCACGGAGCCTCCAAAATAGCTCTGTAAATGAAATATTCACCAGCATTCCCACTTCAAAAAATGGGTTCAGCTCAAAAGAACCTGAGGAGAGCCTGAGCCAGACAACCGTGAGCCCTCTCTGCCCCGCCTACTGGGGTGTAACACGCGCGACACACACACACACACACACACACTCCGCATACACAATACAGCATGCTGATAGCTTACATAAGCTAAACCAACACAATAGTACCTTATTCTATAAATAATCCTGCGTTTAATTAATTACTTCAGACAAGTCATTTACAAGACTTGACCCAATCCACCGCTGTCAGCTGATCTATCCAACTCAGCGCCTTCGGGCCAAAACACAGGAAGTCACATGACAAAGGTTTGGGCCTCTTTTGAGGCCTGGATGACTTCACAATCACAACTTTTTTATTGATCCCCGTGGGGAAGTTCCTTTATTGGGGAAATTCTTCTTTACGCCTCCCTCAACTTGCTCATTGTAGTGCAAGCTGTCCGCGAAGGTGACTTGAGCGGCAGCGGTTCCCCAAGTCGGCAGGCTACCAGGCCACACAAACGTGCTTTCGCTAGCACCGCGGGAACAACCCAATATTACACGCGGTTACATGTCTTAAGAGTGGTGTCACGCCACGGGATGCAGATTAGCCAACACCCTTCATATCACGCAAGGCAGTTTACAACAAGGCGGCTCCTCCTTCCCCATCCACCCTCACAGGATATTATTTCTCTGCCAGTATCATTAAGCAAGTCCCTATCTGTAAAGGAAAAGCACGGAGAGACATGATGACGCCACACCCCACATTCCACAGTTTTCCAGTGCGTTCCGAAAGGGCGGAGCCGAAGGAGCATACAGGGTCCGGCTATGAACTGTGCTGGCACCAGGTGCTCCTTGTGGGGACGTCACAGGACGAAAAAGGCAAACAGAGCCATAGATCCGAAACAAAAGGCAAAAGATCTCCAAGCCCTGATCCTGTTTTTAAGGGCGGACGGACACATCACATTGAGCTTCCGTAGCGTACGGGAGGGCGTAAAGGGAGTCACCTTGATGAGGGTGATGCCTCTGGCCGTGCGGGACACGCAGCTGGCCATCTCGTCGCAGAGCTTGCGGATGAACTGATGGGGCACCACGAACACCAGCAGGTCGGCATCCTTCGCTGCATCCCGCAGGTCAGGCACTGCGACCTGGGGAGGACAGGAAAAGGGGGTCTGGGCTAGAGGAAACAAACCAGGAGGCCCTGATACACACTCAGAATTACGGAAAGATGAGGACCCTGGGTGTTCCGTGACAGCGGGTCTGCAGCTGAAGCCTGGCAGATAAGCTTAGTTCCTACCCAATAAGGGAAGGAAGACCAGTCACAACTAGATGCAGAACAACTACCCGCAAACCACAACTCCAAAACAGCCTCACCCGAGAGAGGCACACTTTTGTGTCTTTAATGTTTCCAAGCCCGATTCACACCCCTGTTAGTCCACTTTTTTTTCAGACTACAGATTACCTCAATAGGTACAAAAATAATTCTTACGGCACCTTTGATGTTTAAATATAAATGAAATGCAGAAATGTCATAGTGAACAACAGCCTGTTACACCTACAAAGAGTTTTCTCTTAGGGAAGACAGTTGATAACAGGTTAAGCACAGTCTACAATTACACATGAAGGCAAAGCCCTTGCAGGTTACCAGTGGACAACCTTTCTACTTTAATTTGTCAGGACCAGCAGGGAGCAATGTTCACCTAGTCTAGTCACGTTCCTCTGAGGTCTGCTGAAATTTCTCACTTGATTTCCACCATATCTAAGTCTTCCTGGAGTGCACTTACCACGTTCTCTGGCAACTTGTATCCCGGTAGATACTTGACATTCTCGTGGTCTGTATTTATGATGTCTGTTAGCTTCCTGCCATTGACATTCTCTTCAAAGACCCACATCTTCACCGTCGTGGCAAATCGCTGCAGTTCTCGCACGTTGCTCCCCACAATCCGTGCAATAGCAGACCCCCTTTGCAAGAAACATTTATTAGAAACACCGAAATCGCCAAGGAACCCCTTTGCTTGAATTTGCATGTTCAAATACCACAGATGAGACAAACATGCTACAAAAAAATGTCCAAGATACACCCCATCCTGTTCACCCCACCGAAAGAAAGGATGTAGAATTCAAACAAATGTATGTACTTTGGATACTACAATATCTTGCGGAAAAAAGAGAAAGGGACAACCTTACACCTCGCTTTAGCTTTTGACTGATTTTACAAAAATACACACACATATTAACATGCATACATATACGTATCTCTGCGTGTAATTCTTAACTAATTATCATTTGCATGTATTATACACTAAGGTCAATAAATACGAAGGCGTGAATAACTCGAAGCTTCAAACACAAAAGCAAGCGTCCTCAGCCAATGGTGTCATCGGAAACACGGACGACAGGGGATTTGTTGGATTTGCAGAGCGAATGGTTTACTTTCAGTCGTCGTTGTGTAGGATTAACCGTGGACTGCATGTGATGAAGAATGTAACTGTACGGAGACAATAGACTACACAATACACGGTCTACCTCTGCATAATTTGCATATCGCTTTCACGTGAGAGTTTAAATTGCCATGTATTCGTTTACAGATAGTCTCACAGCAATACAATGCAGAAAGGCCAAAAGCAATCCCAGCTACGCCGTAGGAACTCAGGTGGCACTATCGTGAACAGACCTTAGCGATCTTATTTTGCCGAAAACTGAAAAACGTTAGACAAATAACTCACCAATTTCCTGAGCCAACGATGCACACTTTCAGAGGCGCGGCCATTGTGGAAGTTGACACGCTTACAGACAGATTAAAACGTAAATGGTGAGAATAAAACTATGTTAAAAATATCACGACAACAAGTCAGCGCACAGCACACACAGAATAGGAAATTACTACAGCGCGTGCAAACAAGTCTACTGTAAGTGACATCATCGTCACGATTTTCGACACCGTGGAGAATTCTGGGCGTTGAAGTGTAAATGTTTGGACGATTTACCATTCCATTATATTCCGTATATTAAATGTACACCGAGGGCTAAAGACGCGTCCGATTTTATAGTTGCTGTCTGAATAATGTACTCGTAGAACAATGTATTATTGAATATATTTTAGCATGCCAATTTTACTTAACTTAGTGTTTGAGAAACAAATATGTGATCCTTCCTATCATTGCTAAGCTTGCATGTCTGCAATGTTTTAAGAGTCGGTAGTAATTAAGCACGGGTTTTTTCATTCTGCTGTGGGTGGTGTTTTTTTTGTAGAATGATACAATCTCACGGTAAATGCAGCTGCTGTTCCTGGAAGTGATTTTTTAGCGCCTTGAACGTGCATTTACCATGCTGGTGCATTTCTGTCAAATACAGATTCTGTGTCGCTTGTAGATGTGTCACTAGTAAAGTGTTCGTTATTCCGGAATTCGATAGTTCGCATGGTTCGATAGTTTTCCCTTCCTAAGGATGATTAGTGTAAATAAATTGTGTTCAGTTATTCTTAGTTAACGATTAAAGGCCAAGTTGAGAAATGTTGGACTTTTTAATTGAATAATGAGGAACACATATCGATTTCAGTTAGATTTCCAAACTATAAATTAAACCACACCTATCTTGATAAACTATTATAGCCTACTTATACCCGGCAAACTGAATTTAGATTGCATGCAAATATAGTGAGTTCTTTTTACTGTTTGCCCCCGAATTTCCTTTTTATTAGTTAAATACAAAAAATATGTAGAATTTGTACAATTTTACATTCAACGGAGACATGAAATATCGATCAGGCTGTAATGCGTGTTTTTCCTAAATATAAAAATATTCAGTCGTTATGCAGCCCTCTAGCGTCGCAATAAAACATAATAATGATGAAGATTCTGATTAAGAACTGCAAACCAGCAGGCAGTACAATATGGTAATCTCAACGTCATAGCCGGTGCAAAATCCACGTTTCGGGTGAAGGCGGTGGCGGCGGAGCCCTTCACTTCAAATGTGCGTGTATGTGTGCTGTCAAATGGAGCCCCCTCCCAGCGCCGTGGTGATGTGTAGCTGCTGGATCGTATTGTAACACGGTATCCGGGTTGGCGGAGGAGTGGTGGGAGTGACCCCAGCGGTGATTTCCAACGGAGGGGCTCCGAAACAGAAGGACGGTGTCTCCACAGCCGCAGCAAGCAAGAACGGTCTTCGACGTAACTGAGGGTAATGACGGGGAGCGCGTCCGAAAAAGCGAGCCATCCAGTCCGAGCAGTATGGATATTTCTTTTTTAAAGTTGCTCGTTTAACTCAAGGAACATTCGCTACTCTTGCATCACTTATGATTTGACACGACACAGTAACACGTTGCGACCATGGAAAAGGCGTGCGGCGTCCATTCGGGGGCTCATAAAAGCGGCCCGGGATCGACCTCTTCGGATCGCGGGAATTCGACGAAGAAGCTCGGGAGAAGCGGCTCCCACACCCCGAGCTCGGGAGCGGGATCGGGCTCTGCCAGCAGCCCCGCTGGAGGGGGAGGCAGCCGCGCAGGGACAGCGGGAAACAGCGGGAACATGCAGCAGCCGAACAGGCGGCACCTGGAAGGAGTGCTGAGCAAATACACGAACCTGCTGCAGGGCTGGCAGAACAGGTACCGGTCCCCGATCGCGCTGAAAGTGGGACCCCCGGAGTTACGTGCACGGTATTCTCCGCAGAGTTCAAGCCTGGGGATGACGAATGGCCAGCGCGTGAAATAGCCGTTTATAATGCGTCCCGCGACTGAAGCAACTGAATCACGATCGTGTTATGTGATATGCTTTCTCCCACGCGTGGTCATGGTGAACGCGTGTGAGACGGTCATGTTGTCAAAAGGTAACGTTTGTTAATGTAGCCGATCGGCCGGCTGCGTGTGAGATCGCGGAGCTGCGGACGCGCTCGGCGGCGATGTGGAGGCTGTGCATGCTGCCACGTTTACCGAAACATCCCCCCTTCCAAAAAAAAAAGGTGCGTGGGTGAGATCGGAGGGGAAGGGGATACCCACGGACATGCTCCCGGTACATCCAGGAAAAATGGTTCGCGCAGACTAACAAAACCTTTCTTTTTCCATTTTTGAGGGCATTGACGAGAGCTTTTGCTTAGATGGATGGCGAGGCAACTGACCCTAACGTTACACTTACTAGACTACCTGTATGCAAACTCTGTGAGATTTTTTTTTCTTTTGGCAAAGCTTTAACTTATTTTAATAAGTCAGCAAAAATACCACCGCTGACTTGACCCTTATACTCTCTGTTGGACAGGAAGAACTGCTAAGCAGTCAGCACTAAATAATGTTCGTGCTGTATTTATAACTACAGTCATGTTTGTTATTGGACTAAAGTCATATGCTGTTGGCCACTAACACGAACGTCACCAACCACGAGGAGAAATGGGAGTAAATAAAAAAAAATAGCCAGTCTTTTATGTCAATAACGTGGTGGGTGTGTGGGGCACTAAGGACACGGCTCGCTGCCAACTGTTACAGATCTTGTGACCCGTCTCTTGGAAAATGTTGATCTAATGGAGGTTAGAGCACAGAACCCCGTGTAACCGGATTTTTGGACTTGAAGGGAGGGGTTTTCCAGCCCTCGGTGTCTCCGGTACTCCATCAAAACGAATTGCTCCTGTTGCTGCCGGCTTGGGTATCTTGTGATCGCACAGTACTGATGGATTGGCCGCCTTTGGGTCGGTTTCCCCGCCTTTGGATCGGTTTCCCCGCGTGTGCTGTGGTCCTCCCTGACTGGATCTCGTCCGGTCTCCCAGGCCAGGAGGGCTTCCAGTCTTTAAGTGGTGTTAGGGTTCGATTGGTTTTTTCCCCCCCCGTAGATCTAATACAATGTACAGAAGTGCACTTGATAGAGCGTAACACCCTCACGTGGAGAGCCGAGCATTCAGCACCAGAAGCGGCTGCCAAGGTTATTTAATTATTGTAATTCCAACCACATCATGTTAGTCCCATTTAGCCTACGGAAAATCCATCCGATATGCTTACTATTTCTACAAGAACCATATACAGAACACCTATATGGCACTGACATTGTCGACATCTGCAAATGGATTTCGCATTCAGTTTAACGTAAACGTATTCAGTGTTTCTTTATCTGACATTTTACTTATACTGCGCCACTTGTCTTTAAATTGGGGAAACTATGCGCGGACAATTTCATAATATTAAAATTGGGTTACATTGCAGTAATCGACCCTCGTAAAGGGCTCCGTCTGACATCCGGGCAGATGGTGGAGCTTGATTTTTTTTTTAACTTGGCTACGGATCCGTTCAGGTAGCCTACTTTGGAGGTCCCCGGAGCTGACTAACCTACTGGACCGGCCGGATGATGGAGGGAGCTCGCTTCTCTCTGTCATCCATCCGTTTGGGAAGGAAATGCTGCAGCAGGCAGTTATTAATGAAAGGCATAAGGAGAAAAAAGCAATTTTCTCTTAAATGAGCTCTGCTTTTCAGTGATTGTATGGCTGCTATAGATAAGTTATCCCGAATGCGCTCGCATCTGGCTCACACTGCAGACCGTAACTGAATTGCCGCTCCGCTTAGTGACTCGCTTATCAGTGTCCGTAACTAAATTATGCGCAGATTGGGCTGAACCGTGCGTTATTGAGTACGTGTCTGCTCTCCCCTCAAGGATCGATAGCAATATTTTAAAGTGCAGGAAGACAAATGACTGATATACCTCCAATACCCGTCTAAATTAATCAATATTAACAAGCTGATAAGGGGAAAAACGTATGCAGCAGGCATAATGTGTCGAAACGGAAATAGACCAAGAAATAAAAAAGTGTGTGGCACCTGGAATGTGACTAACAGGTCAGCTGTGTAATTGATCTCTCTCTCTCTCTTTCTCTCTCTCTCTCTCTCTCTCTAATTAGTACAATTGCATGTTTAAAATGGAGATTTTCTGGCTTTGGGTTATAAGTATTGGGTGTCGCAGAACAACAAACTGGCAGTACATGGAGTGTGTGTCGCTCTTAAATATACTCCGTTAAAAAAGAAGTTAAGTTGCACGTGGTGAAAGGTCATGTGACTGTATCATGATGATTATAATATCAGATCAAGCGGACAACACAGTTGGCAGAATGGGCACACTGCTGGTCCCAGTTCCCCCCCTGGCCTGGATACATGCGGTGAAACGGTGCAGAAAGAAGTCGTACGGTCGTTATATCCCCTCCTGCGGCAAGTCTGCCCACAGCTGTTGAAACTGGCCCTCAACATCCTGCAGATTGGCACTGGGTCTGAGTGGCCGTCTGAGCTGATCCCTCACATGTTAGATTGGGGAAAGATCGGGGGACCTGGCTGGCCGTGGGAGGACCTCAACA
>JAODKE010000146.1:24906995-24929425 GCA_026779605.1 Mormyrus hasselquistii
GTTTTTTTTTGGCTAGCTACCCCTTTGCGTTTTTTTTGGCTAGCTACCCCTTTGCTTTTTTTTGGCTATTTTCCCCTTTGGGTTTTTTTTTGGCTAGCTACCCCTTTGCGTTTTTTTTGGCTAGCTACCCCTTTGCGTTTTTTTGGCTAGCTACCCCTTTGCGTTTTATTTGGCTAGCTACGGTGTTGCTTAACAGGCACTTATCTATGAAAATCTGGAAATGAATAAGCTAAAACGATCACTGCTTTATAACTAGCTGTCCAGTATCTTGTTTACAGCGGTTGTGATTTTCTAAATACACACTAAATGTGAAGTTGCAAAGAGAAAGTATGATAAACCAGAAATACTTTTACTGCTCAGTCATACCTACAAGGTTACCAACTTTGGTCAGCTGGCTAGAGTGAGATTTTTAATTTGAGACAAGTCTGCACACACATGCACACGAATTTACATGTACGTAACAGTTTTATTACTTTATAAATGGTCTGTAGGGTTTGCAAACTACCCCGATGCATCTGATGTAGGTAATCTTCAGAGTTATAATGGAATAATATAGATTTACCATAAGATTTCTTACATGGACGTGACAATCTGAAAGTGTGTCTCACCAGATGTGTGTGAGTTGACAACTCTGTATTTAGGCTGAGTGAAGTAACCATGATTCTGGTCCGGAATAAGTGCTCTGTAATCTCAGCTATGTTGGGTGATGGCTATCCAGAGCAGGGGCTGTACTGAATTCAAATTGAGATGGGCACATCTTGATTCGTTGTGACGGCGGGCTTGGTTCAATGCACAGACTATCTGGGTGTCAAGACGATCAGTGAACCATCTCACAAAATGTTTCTACAGCTCGGACACAATTTTATCTGTACTGAGTCAAAGACCACTGCTCTTGCGATTCTGCGGATCAAGATATTTTGGTTTGAAGACCAACCTTGTGTGATTCGGCAGTTATTTGTATTTATTAACATCTGGTTTTGTGCTCTGGTCTCTGATCTCATGAAACATGGTCGACTGTGAAAAGGTGTTATCTCATGGAAGTCTCTAGTAAAGGAAGATGTGGAAGGTTCTGGCACACCAGACCACAGAACATGATGCATGGCTGTCTGGCGTGGCAAGATTCGATAGCATGGAGATTCTTGTGGCCTTTATAAATTCGCTTGATAATGGTGTAGGATTGTTGCAGGACCTCTGCTGTTTTCTGGAAGCTACCTTCCGGACAGCCGAGATTTATTCGAATAAACACTAGGTTCTATGCCTGAGGCAGTAAGATATTATTATTTCTTAAAAAGGCATTTCCCATTAAAATGAACTGTCTGGAAGTCCTTTCTGTCTTTTGACAGTTGTTGTGGTGTGTGTGGTATCTGAATATTGCAGCTTCATTATTTTCTCCCTACGGAATGGGCTTATATGACAAGTCTGACAGAAAGCTAAATAGGAGAGATTTCCATTGTCTTTCAATTTTGGTTCTTTTCTGCTGCGTATTCTTTCACGTTTTTTTTTTAAACCATGTTTTATTTGTTTAAAAATAGGCTTTTTATTGCCATGTTCTGTTGAAGGGGAAGCCCTTAACCGTTAACAGTCAACACTTTAACAACCGGCTTTGAAAAGATAACCGAACTCGTGTGTTGGACCAGACTTTGTAGATAGGATCCATGTTGGCTGTTGGAAGACTGAAGGTAGGATGAGGAAATGGCGGACAGGACACGGAGGTGTTGTTATTGCAGATATGTGGGAAGTTTACTGGATTCTGGTTTGGTGAGAAAATAGTTCTCAAAGACTTAAAGGACACAGGTGACGTCGATAGGGAGAGTGGAAGGGCACCCCCCATTGGCTGAGACGTCTCCGTGCACTCAACTCAGCACGAATGGGAGCCTGCAGACTGACCCTTTCAGTCAGCCTCTGCAGAAGGTTGGGTGACTGATCTCACAACGGACTGCCTGAGCATCCAGTTGGAATGATGTCAGCCACGGAGAACCAGAAATTGACTCTGTTCGCGGGGGGGGGGGGCTTCTGACCGGAAGGTTCGAACGCCAGAATCAGCAGAGTAATCTCACCATTGAACAGCTGAGCAGGGCCACTATGGAAACGGTCTGACTCTGCTTTCTCAAAAAAAAGTATGTTGCTTTAGATAGAAGCATCTGGAATGTGAGTCTGGTTCCTTTTTGAAAGGGTATGATACTGAAGGGAAGAAAAAATCACAGTGGGGTATTTTAAGATTTTTGAGATTGCGTTATTTCTAAAAGAAAAATAAGAGATGAAATTTACCCAAGATAAACTGTAGCCAAATAGATCTTATCTATCAGTAGTGTGTCAAATACGTTGGTTTTGTTGCTGTTAGCTGTACCAAGCAGTGTTGACAAGTCACTTGTTTAAGCTCAATATCGTCTCTATGGAATACAAAATATTTTCATACAGCAGAAGGCGAATGCCTTTTGATGGCCCATTCTTGTTTGCTTTTCTCCGTCTCAGTCGTTTTTGTTAAAAACACGCCACACTGACTATGAGTCAGCAAGGAAACAGAATGATTATGTTTCACTCCCGAAGCACATGTAAAAGCAGCTTAAATTTTAAAGTTTAAACTGATTTTTTTTAACATATACTCCGTTATCTTGACATTATCATTAAAATCGCGAGGCTTACTAAGCGTTGTTCCCTATGACAGTAAAAATGGTTTCAGCAGCGTAAAAACGTTAGCGTAGCTTATTGTCTTAACTCGGCTGACTGTCGTGTTCCTTGCGATGTTCACATTAAAGTACATGCGTAACATGCGATGATAATATTTTGCTCGTGCCGCTTTATCAAGAATCACTGTGATTGGTGTTTTGCCGAGTATGTAGAGCTTGCATGTCACTCACTGGCAACAGCTGTGTTCTGGGTGCAGTGGTGGCCTAATTGTTAGGGGAAGCGTGCTTGTGGTTGACAGGTTATTGGTTCAGATCCTCTAGGGTTATCATATTTGGTAAGACAAAAAAAGAGGGTATGTTCTGGGATCAGAGAATTTATGAGTTTGCATTAACTGGTCAATCAGGTAGCACATCTCTCATGAATATTAATGAGTTTCACCTAACCACCCTGTAAAATCAGTTAACTCTCACTTTACAGTCTACACACAATTGACACAATATATGTATACAAGTCTTTTTCAAGTTTTTTAAACTTCAAGCAAAACTGTGATTCACTGTTCACACGAAAACAAATGCACAAATTAAGTGTCAACGTGCCAGAAGTTTCTGGATGATGATGTTACTCAAGAGCAGCGTGACACATAGGGATGTGCTGATTGTTTAATTTATGTAGTTAATTTAAGCAAACGTGTGCATGGGCTTCGCGATCGCTGCGTGATGATGTTACGTGGCTGCTGTGTACTGAAAATCGGTGCCTTTTCCAGTGCTTGGTTTTCCACTGTAACTTGCAGCACTGGGTCTTAGGGGTGCAGCGTTAAACCCAGGTGAACTGCGATTTTTGAAAAACCGCCTAGATGCCCAGGCGGGTGCCCAAACAGAGGATGGGACCGAGCGATCCCTCACATATGATAACCTTGGAACACCCGACCAGCAAGGTACCACTGAGGTACCCTGAGCAAGGTACTGCCCCCAAGCACTGCTCCCCGGGCGCTGAATTAGCTGCCCCCTGCTATGTCATAATGTCACATATGGGTTAAATGCAGGGGATACATTTCGTTCTTGTGTGCTGTGGTCTGTCAACAATGACAATTAATCACTTCAAAAGCAATGTGATTGTTGCACGTGTGCATATTGCGATATCGGTGCTGAAATGATATTTCGTGCTGCCCTACCTCTCGTTCCTTACAGACGTCCCTGTTTTCGGGCTTGTTGGTTTTGTACCAACAAGTACCTTAGTACCTGGTGACTCCCCAGCACCATCTTTAAGGCCTGTCCTTAGGGCCGGTGTGCTTCTCGAAGGGCAATCTGAGCCTCTCCCTTAGGGCATCCGGCGTGCTTCTCGAAGGGGAATCTGAGCCTCTCGCGGGAATCAGTTGTGCATAGACCTGCACTTCCTGATGGTGTTTTGCTGACGGCCCCCTCAGTCTCCGGTTGAAATAGCCTTGATCTGATTGGGATGATGGTGGTTTCGTCCTGTAGTTCACTGAAATGGGCAGCTAGGTGGCGCTAGTAGTTGTCAGCAAGGAGACAGAAGGAGCCAGTACTTAGTCAATGAACAGATAAGTCTATAAATTAGATGCTTTAATATTCTGTGTGTGACTGAGCATAAGCTGTTGGAATGATGGTTGGTTGGATTGAAATTGGATGCCTTATTACTCAGAACATCTAATCAAAGCAGCTTAGTGTTTATAGCAATGGGGCCGTGATTAGCTATCAGGTACTTGTGAGCTGTTATGTGCGTTGTGGCGAACGTGGTCAAACTGTGCAATCTGGGACGCACAGATCAAACTTTTTCAAAATGAAGACCTTTTTAAGGGTCAGACGCCTGCAGCTGATTGGAGTGGCAGAGCCGAATCGATAAGTGCGTCACATGGTGTGAGATCGATGTGCTGTCAGATGAGCCTCACACTATTTCATTTCATTCTGTACCGAGAGCATTTTGAGGGTGAATGTTTGATTTGGCCCAGTGACCGTGACCTGGATGGATGGATGGATGGATGAGATTTTTATTTGGCTTTCTATGAAATCGTTTTTGAGAGACGGCTCCCTGAAGCCGGTTCCCTGCGTGTCTTCGCTCTGTTGAGCCATTTCCTTCCTGCCTCGGCGTGGCGCGGCTCGGAGATTTGATAGTACTGCTGATTTTACGGAAAGGCGCTGTTTTCCTCGCCACGGGTGGGAAGTTGGGGCTGTGAAGGCCCGCTGCTCATTGCAGCATGGCTGACGGGGGGCGGATTGTGCGTGATGCAGGACACTGCCGCACCGAGTCCCCGACACGGTGACCTGTTGGCTCTCCGGACCCCCGCGTGATGTACTGGCGGCGATGTGCCGAACACGGCAGCCACAATCCCGCCATGGGAAGGGGGGTGGGTGGATGTCTGTCTCGGTAATTAGTTATCTGGGTAATTACAGGCCTTTATGGTAATTACATCAGCCTCGTCTCCGCTCTGCATGCACGCCTCGCCTGCTTCTTCTCCTGGCGTGTCGCTGCTGCATGCTGGGGCAGCCAGAGCCACTTGGCAGGTACGCACTCAAACGTGTGCACCTGTGCCCGGACACACGCATGCTCCTATGAACACACGTGTTCACACACACGCACACACCCCCTCACGTTCACATTTGGGAATGGAGATTTTTTTTTTCTCATTGTGTAAGATGAGAGATTCTAAACCCTTACAAAGAGGTAAGGAGCACTGAATACAGCCCGTTGCCGCACCCACCATGCAACAAACCTCCTCAGGGGAGAGAACCTGAGCGCAGCCATGTGGCGGGTGATACTTCAGAACCACACTAGTCAAATGGATCAGAGTGAGTTTTTTTTCCAGTAGCTGGAGAACATTTGGACATTAAATAGTACTTTTAATTTTTTTTTTGGGAGGGTGTGTGTACCCAGGGCATGCATGCGTGCAGACACGTGTGTGGGATGCCAGTGGATATGTGTATATGTGTGTATGGCGTGTAACCTGTGCCCGCTGATGTAGGTGTCTTATGCTGATATTCACACCACGTAGGCATGGACAAAGGGCATCAGGTGTGTGTGTGTGTGTGTTTCTGTGTGTGTGTCAGCATGTGGGGCAGTCTCTATCTTACACTCTCAGATGAGATGGCTGTAAAATTCCGGCTGGTTTTGGTTCATACGGCACTGAAGACGAAGTTGAAATCCCCGCTGTGTTAAGGGCAGCCGCACTTTGGCCGCTGGGAATCACTGATTGTTGCTGTTTAAAACAATCCGCTCATTGTCAGAAGTTAATTTGAAGGTGAACTTGTGGCTTATTTGCTCAGCTTGTAGACAGACCGGCTCCACTCTCGCCGCCCCCCTTACTGAAGGCAAGAGAATTTGTTAGAAGAGAAGCGGAGGTCAGCTGGAAAGGAGTGTGTTTTCCGGAGTTTTGCCGGGGCGGGGTGGGAAGGAATCGAAGTGATACAAGTTTTAATGTGAAAAAGGAGCCATTTCAGCAGATTTTGGAAAAAAATTCTGGCCTGTCTGTTGGGGACGATATGAGCAAGGAGATTATGGACATTTTAATGGGTTTCAAAAGAGGTTAATTAATGTCTGTTTTTTGTAAGTTGTAGAAAATTAACCGCAGTCACTTGGACTGGTCATGTGTCTGTGCTGGTTGGTAGTCTGTGATCTGGTTGCGGTCTGTGATTTGTGGTGCTTTTAGTACCTGGCTTATTTACTGCCTGTCTGCCCATATTCCTGCCCCCAGGGGTGGTCGTCTGCGTGCAGGCTGGGCCGGGACCTGTGGGTGACCCCATGACGACCCTCTCAGCTGGAATGTAGTCCAGTGTCACCCCTGGGTTGAGGTGACCTTCCCTTCTGGCTCTGGTTCCTCCGTCCTGCCGCCGTCGTGTGTTTGGCAGCTTGACACCTCCCCCACTTTCACTTCCCTCTCACTTATGTTTTCCTCCCTTTCCTGCTTCCCACCTGCCTGCTGTCAGGCTTCTGAGGGTGCGTGCGGGGCCTCTTCTTGAAGGGGGCCGGACCAGACCCACAAGCGCCGCCCCTCCCTGATGACTGACAGCTATATCTTCTTTTTTAAAAAAAAAAAATGAATTTGCTAGTAACTCGCGAGCTATGAGCTGTGAGTAGCTGTCACATGTAACAGGGAAGAGCTTCGATGACCTGCAGTGTCCTGTGTGATGTTGGCAGACTTTGCATTTTCTTCAGCGTTACTGAAGTGTTAGTTATGAGGACAAGCAACTTCTTGGCCCTGAGTTTTCTTATTATTCCGAGTGTCTAAGCTGCCGCCTTAGACAGCCATATAACAAGGGTGTACATTTTCCACCTCCTGGACCCCATTGTCCTAGTCACTCATATATTGCTTTTGGACTTTGAGTGTTTTAGGTGGGGATGTGCCAAGATAACCGTGTGACGCAGGAGCTTGGCTGCGATTGGCTGGTTCATCAAAGCCCACCCCCTGCAGAGGGAGGGGCAGTGGGTGGTGGCCATGCTGGCCGGACCACGTGAAAACACAAAATGAAGGAGGCGGCTTGATGGAGGGGAGAAAATTACTCAGTCGGCAATAGAGCCAAATGAATAATATGAGGAAACCCTTCATTTCTAAGCTCGATTTAGTTATTTTGTAAGTCACGTGTGGTTTTGATATGGAAGCCGGACAGTACCGCAGGTCCGGCTGTCTCGTGCGTGTTTGGTATTTCTTTCTATGCCTGACTAAAGGCCTGCATGTGAATGTGACTTACAGCCTAAACGCTGGGTCTGGCACAGCTTTCCAAGAATGACAACCATTAATGATCGCTTCCATCCCTGAGCGACGGCCGAATCGCATCCAAGGCGTAATTTTTCACAGAAGGCTCTTAACTGGACGCGCCGATCGCCCTTATCAGCGCAGCTTACGCCGGCGCGAGCGGCTCCCCGGCCGCGTTTTCCAAAGTCGACGATAACCTCTGCTGTCGTAATTCTAATACTCGCTGATTCTCACTGCCGTGCTGGGATCTCCTGCAGTCCCTCTGCCTTAACTGCATGGAAGCAGGTGGGGGCAAAATGTGTGACAGTGTGATGCTATTTTTAATTTTCCCCCTGCCCATTATTAGCCCTCAGAGGGACAGTTTTCTAAGAATTAGTTTTATTGTGCGGAAAATGTGGAATTACTTACCGAGCGACTGACCTCATTCATTCGTAACCAGGAAGTCAGGATCACCGACATGAACTTCCTGGCATTGACGTGTCACCGGTCTGCCTTATCAGAATCCCTAGAAAACAATTCTAATATTGCACAGAGGACAGGGAGGGCCAGTGTGGTGTCCTGCATCCATGATCTACCCCCCCCCCGCTGCCGCGGACCTGGAAATTACAGAAGCTCCTCTGCTGTGAAATCTCCGTTTGATCAAAGAGGCCGCCTTCTCCTCAGCCTGCAGGACACGCCTTATGGATAATCGATCGATGCAGCGTGGGAGCCTGTCAAGCAGCGACTGCTGTGAGGCCCAGGATGTGTGTGCGTGCGTGTGCGACATGAGCATGCGTGCGTGTGTGTGTGTGTGTGTGTGTGTGCGTGCGACATGTGCGTGCGTGGTGTGCGTGTGTGTGTGTGTGTGTGTGCGACATGTGCGTGCGTGGTGTGTGTGTGTGAGTGTGTGTGAGCCAGAGCGGATGTGACTAGTCTGACTTTACGTGTGGCTGACAGACGATGTACATGTGAAAGTTTCGAGGCTCTTTGGTGACCAAGCCCAACCCCAAAAGACACTGATGACAGAGTGACATATCCACTGGATGGGCGCTCGCTGCTGTAGGCTGTGCATGTATCCCGCTCCGTCTTTCTTTTTTACTGCTGTGGAGCAGCTCATTGACTTGTGGTTGCCATTGGCAGCGGGGGCCAAAGTGCAGTGTTAGGTGAAAGGGCGCCTGGTCAGAGATGTAATTTACAGTGTTGCTGACAGATCGGGAATGAGGTTCTTGTCAGGTCCTTCTCGTCTCCAGTCATCCACATGACGGCTGTGACCTTTATTTCCAAAGCTGCAGCTATACACTGGAGAAGCTGGTGCCTTGGTCTGTTAGGTGACCATCATCTGATCAGTGAACCGACTCGTCCATGGAGCCAGTGAGTCCACTGCAACAGTTTTACTGGCTAGCTGGTGCCTCCTTGTGTGTCCAGGACTGGATAGTGAGTTCCAGCAATACAGATTTAATAGATCTCAGTGTTCCCCCAATATACACGTTTGGGATTAAATATTTTCTCCCAGAGCCCTATGGTGCTACATTTACACATTTACTAAACAATATACTACAACAAACTAACATTTATTCAGTGACTAGACGATATGCTGAGTATGATCCCAATAAAATCGATTCCAGCCGTTGTATGATATGACACCTTGGCTAAATTAAAGGTTGTTTCATCCCTTTTGCTGAACAGATGAATAACAAAATCTAAAGTAATCAGATTTAGGAGGTATTACATGCTATAGCCAGTAGGGGGCATAGTAGTTAAAAAGCATTTGCACCCTTATCTTCTGTTTAAAACCCTAAGGGGAAAACTTTGTTGTAGCCCGGAGAGAAGCACTCAACCAGAATCACTTAAGTGGACAATCATGCATAGAAGAGCAAAAGACAGCTTGTACCACCAAATATCACGATGTAACTCGTAATAAATGTGATGTTGTGGGGGGGCGTTCTACTGTTTATTTTATTACCCCCCCCAAAGAAGCCAATGGAAGAGAAGCCATGTCATGTACAATGGGTGGTGTCCCCACTTCCCTGGAATGAATGTCCTTCTCTTCCAGTGAATCGCTCTTTCCACTGCACTGTTTTTTACAGTTACATGTCACTGGCTGCTTGCTTTATGTTTTCATATTAGCATAAATTCTTTTGTACATGTATTTTTTTGGGGTTTCTCTATGAAGCATCCTGCTACGGAAATAGTGTGACTTGGTGGGGGTGGCATGGTGGTGCAGTGATTAGCACTCTGTGTGGTTAACACCTCTGGGGCCCGGGTTCGAGTCTCCGCCTGGGTTACATGTGTGTGGAGTTTGCATGTTCTCCCTGTGTCGTCATGGGGTTTCACCCCACAGTCCAAAGACATGCTGAGGCTGATTGGAGTTGGTAAATTGCCCATAGGAGTGCATGTGTGCATGAATGGTGTGTGAGTGTGCCCTGCAGTGGGCTGGCCCCCTGTCCAGGGTTGTTCCCTGCCTCGTGCCCGTTGCTTCCGGGATAGGCTCCGGACCCCCCGTGACCCAATAGGATTAAGTGGGTTGGAAAATGGATGGATGGGTGTGACTTGGTACTTTCACTCCTTTGTGTGGTTTGTTAACCCCTGTCCCTGCTGATGCTGATAGAAGCACAGACTACAGCAGCTGTGGGTTCTTACCTGATGCTGGTCCGAGTGCACGGTCCAGTGCTCTGGTACTTTTTCCCAGGGCAAGCTGCTGTGTGTGGCTCATTTCTTGGTTACTTGCACACCCCAGAATATGTTCTAGCTCAGAAATTCTCAATTTAGTTTTCTCTTCCATAAAAAAATTGGCACCGCAAGTGCTTATTACTAAAATTCTTCGTTTCTTAGGAGTTTAACATGCTTCTCAGACGACCCGTAATGAGCCGTCCAACTGCCCACGGTTTTACTTTCGGCTGCTGCTTGCACCTGGGACACGCGGTGGTTGGACGTCGGCCAGTCATGACTGTCCTTGCCTCTCGGTTTCCCCTCTAGGTACTTCGTGTTGGACCCTGAGCTGGAGCAGCTGCAGTACTTTGTGAACGAGCACAGCCGGAGCCAGAAGCCCCGTGGCTGGCTGCCCCTCGCCGGCGCGTCTGTAACCCCGAGCGATGAGGCGCCGCACATGTTCACCGTCTACTCGGCTAGCGGCGAGCTCTACAAGCTCCGAGGTAGGAGACGCCCTCCCCAGGCTGCTTCCTAATACCCCTGCACCTCTTTTATGCCCTTCCTGTGGGGGTGCCAGTGGGGAATATGTGCATTTCCAAAGGAAGGCCAAGACGTTTTCAGATGTGAAAGAGCCTCAGAAACGCTCGACTCTTGGGCTTCATCATACGTTACGTCATACGGTGTAAAATGACACCTTGTCAACTTGGAATGAATAATAGTCGTCTGTCATTTTGGCCTTTGATGGCAGAGAGCCGTACCGGACAAACCGGACCTCAACGGATACATGACCCAATCGATCGAATGGTCTGCAGAGAGGGTCTTGGGTCTTGGGGCCGATGTCCGCAGTCAGGAGGTAGTTTGCAATGCCTGATTACCTGTTTGTGGGTTTGCCGGTGTTAGCGGCTTAAGGATCGACCTTCCAAACCGTGCGGGTACTGGGCTGCCAACAAAGAGACTCCTACTGCTCTCAGTGTCAGGCTGCATCTTTAAAAGCTCTATAATCACTGTGGGACATGTGTAGCTGCCTGGTCCACTATGGGTGGTGTTGTAGAGCAGTCCCCTTCAGCCTTGAGTGATCATCCCCATGGCAGGTGCAGCATTTACCTCTGTCTGCTTGGGATGTGTTCTAGCCCAGAAATGGCCCTTGTTGTTACTGGATGGGCTCTCAAATGGTGATTTCCTCCTCTGTGCCTGCAAGAGCGCCTTCTTACAGTAAGACCTGATTCCCGAATGGTTCCAGAACCTCCTGATTCGGACTGCATGATGCCTGGGCTGTCCCAAACGGCCCAGCTATGCCCTGACAGCCTGCAGAGAGAATTAAACATTAGTTTGTTTTCCCTTGTCAGCACTCGATGCCACTGCTGGCATTTCCCTCAGCTTGGCTGAGGACGTCCTGACTTTGGGATAAAGAAAAACGGTGCCCTGAGGGATGTCTGTCGATAATTCCTTAAGAGCGCTGGGACGGCGCCACGAGTAACCAGTAGGGCATGAAGTGAAGAGGAGTGCGATTGAGCCAAATGGCGCATTTAGCTGGCCTACCGCAAGTTTGGCTGCTCTCTGCTTGTCTAATTACCTGCCTCGGGCAGTCAGCCGTGTGCAGCATGGTCTGAAAGACTGTACCAGTAAGACCAAGTCACTGCCCTTGTTTAGTGCATGGGTCCATGGGGGTTGTCATGGAAACTCTCCTGCCTGGTACTGTCTGTGAAACTGAAGTTTGTGGTTTAGTGATAAAAGCTTTCTCGTTTGTCTGCTTTGAGAGGTGGGGGCCGTCAGGGCAGTCCTCTCACTGACACTGCAGAGTCAGCTTGTGAGGTGGGTGTCCAGAGTTTGCATCATCTGCAAATACTGCATGCAGTGCTAATGAATATGGAGGAGTACATTCCGGAAACATCCTCCAACGTCGTAATGAATCGGTCTCAACATTCTAATTTGGTTGAACTTGAAAAAACATGTAAGGCTGGTTTTAATATTCCAGAATATTCCACTTACCCCAAAGTTCCTTGGATGCATGGAATTGCTGAATCATTGTAACCCTGCTGTGGTAGATTCCAAGAGTAGATTCCTTGGTTCCTAATGAATATGAAGAAGACGCAGTAGGATAGCTGGCTCTGTCAACCAGAGGGTGTCAGAAAAGCCAGCCCTTCATAATGAAAAGCGCCTGTAGTCAGCATCTGCGCCATTGGAATAGATCTGACCTTCTTCAGAAGAATATTCTCATCATGTGTCTCTTGTGAAAGTGTTTCAGTTCAGTGACTCAGCGTGCTGTCGGCTGCCTCTGAGTGAAAATGAACCAGCAGCTGCTGCGTTTCTGTCACCCCAGAAAAGGGACGTCCCCGATTTCTACCCGTCGGCTTTCGCATGGACTCGCCGGCTCTGGTTTGAAAAGCCTCTTTGCCTTTTGTTCTGCCTGCTATGCAGTTTATAAAATGCCCGCATGCTCTGGCCAGCTCTGTTGATCTTCCAGTATTGTCCAATCAAGCAGGAGCAGACAGGCTTGAATGGTGATTGTTCTAATTTGGTGTCTGTGCTAGGTAATCCGAGGACTGACGTGACAGGTTGCCTTGATGACGCATATTCCCACCCAGTAGGTGTGTATAGCACATAGCCATCGCTCAGTCAGCGACCGTGCTATGTGGCTGTAGCTCTCGCATGGCCGTTGACCTTGTTCCCGTAGTGAAAACGGAAGGGTTCTGTAATTTATGGCCCTCTTAGGGAATCAAGGCTTCAAAGCAAAACGTCACTCACAGGTTATGGTGACATAAGAAGTAGCCCTTAAGCAAACACCGTATTAATGAGAGATGGTGTGATATCGGTTTTTATTGCCCAATCCCAATAATGATATTCAAATTTTGATTATCTGTCAGTAGTGATACAAATCCAATATTTTTCCCCTTTATCAGCTACTAAATATTAAATGAGATATTTGCACGGCCGACGTGATTCGTGATTTATACAAATCTGCTTCTTTGTTTCATTCAGTAACAAGTCTTGCAAAAATTAAAAGAAATATTTCTGTTAATAAGTACAAAGTGTGCGATTTGTTGACAAATTAAATATGATAAAGAAGTCAGTCATAAAAATATGACCCTATACCCCAACTAAGCATTTTGAGTCAAAGAGTAAACATGAGTTTGTCTGTATAAAATATACAATGGAGCCAGAAAACTTAGTAATTAGCCAAACTTTAGAAAAATACGGACACCTAACCTTAGGGATATTGATTTTTTGGAGGCAGATGAGGGGCTTCCGGGAGGGTGGGGGTGTCAGCCAGTGCTTGGCTGGTATTACGGTAATACCATGTATATGTATATATATTGCCGACTGGGGGGAGGGGGGGGGGATTTGCTGACTGGGTCTAGAGAAGGGTGGTAAGATTTGGGGCGAGTTTGCAGTACTAAAATCTATTGCTGGCTAACTTTACCACCGTTAAATAGCAGAACGACAGATTTCTGTAACATCCAGCATCATTTTCAGGTGTCAGCTAGTCGCCGCCCGACTGCGGGAGACTCCGGAGCCTCCGGGAGAGAATACAACTCTGATTATGTCGTTTTGTATAGATGTTCCTGTGTTCAGACAGAGAAATCCGCACTGGCCTTACATAAACTGCACTCTGCGATTTTGCCTTTTTCTTCCTTCAGAATAACACCTAGACACATCCAACCTCAACCCGTAACAGTCTGCTTGTCTGAACGATAAGTCTATTTATTACCAAATTCTGAACAAACAGTACTGCACTGTGTACTTTGCATGTCAAATTGCTTTGTCACTAATTATCAAGACCTTTTTGTATAGCACACGAACAATCCAAATTATGCCCCTGTAAGTCACTGGGCTGTCCCAAGCCAGGATTTTCAATATTAAAATTATAGTCTGCCCTTATACTAACAAATATTATGCATTACTTATATTTATATATTATATGATTTCATGTGATCCAAATCATTTTCAGTATGGTTTTTCGCTCACGCATCTCCTACGAGTGTCTGCGATCTTTCGGCAAGCTCCAAAAATATTCCCATTTAATAGTCCACAAGCAGTTCCTGAATAACCAAAACCACGAATGTCAGACCGCGAATGCGAAGGGGACATTACTGTATTTCCACACTGCTTCATGACGGCCCCGACGCGCACGTCACTTCTGTCTGCCGCATGTCGCGCTCGGGCTGCAAGGATTTTCGTGATTTTTCAGGCTAGTCCTGTCTCTGATGGAAAATTTGGATCAGCGTCTTGCTCCACGCTCCCCCCCCCCCAATCTGATCCAGCATTTTTGCTGGTATCGGCCCCATACCCATAGTGTGTATCAGATCGGTGCCATATTTAGTATTAATTACTATGCTCTGTTTTTAGCTGAGAGCTTGCTGGTTATAATAGTGCCGTCAGTTTGCTGTACGGCGCCTTTGTCTTAGTGACTGACATTGAGATCTGACAGTGTCACAGGGCAGTAGTGGCATGGTCACATGACAGGGCAACCCCTGCCCCCCTGGGAATATGTCTGCTGTTCTTTCCCGTGTTCCGTCGGATTATTTTGTCTGCTGCCAAGCATTAGCTTTCTGGCAGGGGCTTGTTTACGGTTTTAAAACGATTTTGCTGGACATTTGCCTTGTAGAATTATGTGTCTGTACATGCCTATCTGTTGAGCTTGCTAATAGCTTCCATACTGCAGACATAGCAGAGACGCCGACAGAGGAGCATGTGAGCCTCTGGACATGAGGGATTCGGTGTCGTGATTGACCTCGCCGGCAGCCCGTTCTAGTCCGGCACAGCAATGACAGCTAATTGTGGCGAAGCTAAGGATCTCTGCTTATCGCTGGGCTTGGGTTCCAGAGCATGCAGAAACGCTCTCGCCTTTTTGATGGAATACCGTCGGAAAGGCCGCTTTCCAGCAGAGCGAGACGGAGTGGTGACTGTCACGCAGCTGCCGGCCGCTTTTGTCTGGCTAAAAATGGCAGCAATTTCCAGGACCGGCACCATTACGCGCTCTGGGGTTGTGCGTTTTGTCTGGGCCGGCTTGGGTCTTTCAGGTTTACTATAGAGCCTGTTGGTCTGCGTTTCGCTCGGAAGCCTAGAATGATCACAGGCATAATGACAGCAATTTACCACATTCTGCAAATTACAGTAGGTATGGATCATAATGATCTCAGTGGCTCCGGGTACCAGGTGCATCTAGATGGGCTCTCATTGTTTGCTAATTTGGCCGATGCTGCATCATTTATTAGCTTCCTGCACTATCTAGGCACCTTTGCCTTTGTAGTCTTAAGAAATGTGAGCAGCCTTAAATATCTCGGTGAAACACCCACCTGTGTTGATTAAAATCAGCAAGTCACTTTTAATAAATGCAGCATCAATTCACTTTAAAGGGCAGGTTTCAATTGTTCCACTGTATTTTGATGAATTTATGTTGCCCGGTACACTGGAATATGGATTCTCCTCCTGTCACGCATATCTTGATTTCAGAAACATTACTATCGGATGTGTGTTTCTGGGAAGGAACAGCCCACTTGGCAGCACCTTCCCACTCCCGTGAGATATTTTGCTCATCCCTGCACCTTTTCGCCGCCCTCATTAGTGTCCGCGCCGCGCGCAAGGCGTCGACATCCAGTGGCATTTACTAAGTTCTCCCGTTTCCCCCACAGCTACCGACGCCAAGGAGCAGCAGTTCTGGATGAGCCAGCTCCAGGCTTGCGCCCGCCGCCACTCCGACGGCAGCACCAGGGTAAGCACGGCGCTCACCCACACGGTTGCCAAGATACCACACTTCCTGTCAGGCTCCATCAGTTGAACATGAAACTGGGGGTGTTCAGGCGGGTAGCATCTGGGCTGCTGGTTACTGGGCCCATCTGTAGTCTGCAGCATTGGGGATTATGGGTAATGGGCCGTCACTGCCAACCATGGAGTTGTTGTCATAGCCCTTAATGGTTTGGGGTGGATCTCGCGTAACCATAATAAGATCTTCATGCGCTAAGATGAACTTTAGAGAAGAGCCTGAAAACATAACTTTGACTTTTGAACTGAAATTTGGGGGGAAAAAGGACTTTTAAATCCAGCTTTAATACTGTGGCCAAGTATAGTGTAGGGATGGGTGACAGCACTGATTTTATTTTTCTTCTGGCAATACTCACTGCCGGGCCACCATAACGGTAAAATTTGTAGAATGGTGGAAGGCTTGACTGTGGATCGGACACTTTGGCAGCAGTTTGTGTGCTGTTCGCTGTAATACGATAAACATTTAAATTACCATTTAAATAACAAAATCCATATCTTATTGTTGGAATCAATTCTCAAAATTAAACATTCAACACAAGCAAATTGGTCTTCCTATCTAAATGGGGACTGTCCATTCATTTCTGTGGGAAAAACCCTAATCCCAGTCACGACACCCTTAACCCCCACCCATCCCTGACCTTAACCATAAGTAACCAAACAAAATATGACATTTTTTAGTTTTTTGACTGCATTCACAAATCTTTGTGGGGACCTCAAAAAATGGCCCCACAACATCCAGAAAACAGGTTTTTATTACTTTATTTTTTTATTTGGTCCCTACAATGTAATATAAACCTAATCCACACACACACACACACACTGCACTCCCATTTTATTAGGACTTCTCACAATGTGAATCACTGCCCCGATACTTTGACTGGTGGGGGGTGCACAAACCTGTTTGTTTCGGAGGAGTCTGGGGGGGGGGGTGGAATTAAGTCTTGTTTTTCCTCACTTTTATGTCAAAGGTATGTCTCTAAAATGGAGTTTTGACTATGAGAAGGTCCATTTCTGTAGCTCCTCCTCTGGTGTCTCGCTTTGTCAACATGTCTCTCTGTCCCTGGTGATGGAAGCCAGTGAGATCCGAAATGTGCTGGAGAGTCTCAGCCTTTGTGCTCTGATCTCTGATGGATCGCCTTTAATCATAAGAAGATACTTTATTGCTGATGTGATGTATAAATCCTCTGCTTCAGACTGACAAACAGAGGCTGTTCCCTGACACCCCCCCCCTCAATCTGGTGGTGTCTCTCTCACCTTGGCTCCCAGAGATGTCTCATAATAACCCTAATCTCCCCCTGCTCTCCTTCCCCCTCCCAGTCCAGCGCCTGCTCCAGTTCTCTCCCCAGGTATAATGTTCAGACATGGCTCTTCACATTATATATGGCATTGAAATTCCCAGCGCTTCATGCTCCCTGCTGCGTCTTTGAAAGCTTTGAAATTTCCTGCCATCTCGCCAGACACGCTGTCATGCACACAAACGACATGCCAGGCCCCGTATCACAGGACCAGGAGGTGAATAGACACTGATCCCTGTGGGAAGCTAAATCATCTTGTCTGTGCAGGGTGGGGGCTACAGGAGTGGCTGAGGTGGGTGACTGACTTCGGGTTTAATTATGGTTCTATGTTTGTTTGCAAGCCTATGCATGGAAACGGTCTCTCTAGACGCAAGTTTAAGCAGAGATCTCTGTCCCTGGATGGCGCCAGCTGGCCGGACACCGCCTTTAGATCGTCTTCGGAAGGCATCTGGCGTGGCTGGGAATCGGCCCTCGGCCGGGTTGTGACGGGATATGAGGTGCCCTCTGAGCCGGCGAGCGTGGGCCGTGACCCCTGGGATCCCGGAATGCCAGGAAAGGTCACCACATGACAGGTGTCTGCACTGAACTTTAGGCTTCTTTGGAGAGCTCATCCCTTGACCCAAAGGAGACATGGCGGAATTCCTCTGAAAACAGGTCAGGATTAGCCTGTCGTAGAACTATCGCTAATGGGACTGGGAGGAACCGCGTGTGACCTCAGGACTTTGCAGGTTCTCTGCACCCTTTGCAGGTTCTCTGCATCCTTTCCATACCTGCTTAAAGCACTTCACAGTGCCCCCTTCCTCAACAGGCCACCCAAGTGATTTGGCTGTTTGTTCTGTTTCCGCAGGGATCTGTATGTTGAGTCCATGCCGGGAGTTTTCACTCCTCGCTGCTGGTGTCTTTGTGAGGTTCTGTACCTGATGCTGTTAATCGACAGTCTGCATGCAGGCCAGTTGGACCCGTGCTGGGGGAGGTTACGCTGCTTACGTTTCACAGTAAATCTTATTAGAACTTTCAGGAATCCACGTGTAAATTGTGTAGAAAGAACCTAAGAGTAACTTGCACACGAGCTGAGGTAAGAATTCTACAGATTGTTCCAGAAATTACGTTATATCTGGTTGCTTGCTGACTGCAGCGTGATGATGTGAATGTTTCTTATGGTCACTCTCATAAGAAGATGTTGATCATCTGGACCAAGCGGTCTTGCGGTGGTCAGTAGATGTGCATTGTTCTCTGTGTGGCCTTGCATAGTTTGGAACTTTCCATAGGTTTCTAGAGACAGACGTCTCATGGATCTTAGAATTTGTCAAAGTTGGGAGGATTGGAAAATCCTGCAGCGTTGCATACAGATGGGCGTGAGGTGGCTCCTGTGCTTTGCTCTGCTCGTGTAGCCAAGGGCGGGTTTCTTACGGGAGAAGATGCTCTCGTATGTGAAGCTGGATCCTCCGCGGCCTCCCATGGAGTACGTGTGGGAGTTTGTTCGCTGTAGTGGACAGAAAACAGAGCTGGATGCCTTATGGTTTTCAGGCTTCACTGTTCATATTCTGCCCAAGAACTATGAATGGCTTCTGCTTGCTTGATCATCCGCGCACCGTCATATGGGGCCAAGGTGGGTGGGTTAGTGAGGGCCTGTTCTGCTTCTGGCACTAAACATTACACCTTCCCCAGATCTGTCTCCCAAAGATTCCTACCTGTGGCTGGAGGCTGGCCCTCTCACTTTGGGTTTTAATTTGTGTGCCCCTGCTCATTGCCCCGGCCGTCCCGGGGACCCACAGTGCGTTAATCTTCTAGTTTACTGCGGGCACCAAAGGTTCCCCTCACCACCAGTCGTTTGTCTCATTGTCGCTCATTCGATCTGCAGCCTCATTCTGGGTAATGGAAGCCCTGCTTCCAAAGCCATGACTGCAGAGTGTGGTTTCTCCCGCGCAGCCTTGCTGTCGCCCATGAGTAACACAAATCTCTAATTACAAATCCTTTATATATCCTCGTCTTTGAATGGAAGGTTAGTAATGTCTCTCTGTGTTATGATTGGCTGAGCCCCTACAACCAGTCCCACCTCTGTGACCTTTCAGAATTGAGGATCGAATCCTGAGCCATAAATGATGTGTCTGGTTTGGTTTTTCCTGTGGTCTTTTTTTCGGCTAGTAGGTTAGAGTGATTAGATTAATCCAAGTGTTACTGCTGCAACGGCCGGGTCCTGCCGTCTCGAACACTCCGGGGGGGGGCGTGAGCACCCCCTCCCCACCCCCCCCCCCAGCACCAGGAGAAGCAGATAAGTAGGCATTTCCCCCTAGTGGAGGTCACTGGACCTGCAGCAATTCTGTGTAATTACAGCTTAATCTGATTGTGTTTCTTGTGTCTGTTCATATCGATAAGAGACATTTTTTTTTTGTGCCGTAATTGTTGGCTTTGCTCAGTCATCGATAATTCAGGGTCTTGAGCTGAGCCTCTTCCTTCTCAGATCTTGGATTGGGTCTTCTCAGATGACATCTGCAAGTCTAAGGGAAGGCAGAGAATGGCCGTCACTGTCACAGCGAAGTCCCGTCTGATCCCGGGCAGCGCCTTTGCTAACGTGGGGCAGAATCAGAAACATGTCTGTTTGGACTAAGGCTGTCAGCGTCGTGCTATTTCACGAGGAAGAGCTACATTCAGCCTTAAAACAGGACACTGAATCACAAGGTGGTGATGAGGGTTAAGCGTGTTTCTCCGATGTTCTATTGAAGAAGCCTCCTGCACAAGGAAGATGATCTAAAGAGGCTATTTATTTGGTGTCGTTCAGTAACATACAATCTCCCCTCTTATTTGTAATGTATAACCTTTTACAACTTTATGTCTGAGGTATTTGGAAAGATTGCTTTTGAAATGGAGCCCTTTTTGTTTGACCCGGGGCTGCAGATCATTCGGAGGTGAAGGTGTTTGTCTGTGCCGCGGCAAGCGGGAAGCTAATTTTAAGGATGGCCAGACAACTGAGACAGCCACGTCTGGGGAGAAAGACGTCCTTCTCTGTTAACTTTTCTGCAGTTTGCTGAGGGCTCTTCTGATTTCAGTCCGTCGGTTTGTCGGAAAGCAAGCGGGTGATGATGTCACCGGGCCACCTTAAAGCCCCACCCCCAGGAGTGTTTGAGATGGCAGGACCCGGCCATTACTCTCCAGGAAATATAGCAGGGCTGCCCTGACAGGCATGCTGCACCGGGGGGGTTAATAGCCAGGATGGAGGAGCTCAGACTTCCTGACCCCCCCCCCCGCAACTGTACCCATGTAATGATTAAAGCGCTAGCATTAGCAGCAATGCCGCAGGCCTGTGT
This sequence comes from Mormyrus hasselquistii, assembly GCA_026779605.1. Classification (NCBI taxonomy): domain Eukaryota; kingdom Metazoa; phylum Chordata; class Actinopteri; order Osteoglossiformes; family Mormyridae; genus Mormyrus; species Mormyrus hasselquistii. Next base: position 24,927,320 of record JAODKE010000146.1, read on the forward strand.
TGCATGAGGGTGATTTATCAGCTTTATTTACACTTGTAAGCAGTTTTTTTTTTCCCCATGTGAATATGTTCCGAAGCTTTATGGAACCGTAACTGATGGTTAGTAACTGTAACTACTGAAATGGAGGGCGGGGCACGACGGGGGAGAAAAAGCCGTATTATCAAGAAAGGAGACCGTCGGTAAGTTGATACGCATGGAGACCTTTGCAGTCCTTGGAACAGGACGCCCAGGCTGCCTCCACCCCCCTCAGCCCCCGCGCCATCCCCCCCCTCCGCGGGCCCGCAGCTCCCGTCGGCAGACCATGCGGCTGTGTGTGTCGGCGGAGCGCAGTGACGGGGCGGTGCCCAGCGGGGGGCGCCGCCGCTGCCCTGACCCCTGCTGCCTGTGCCATGTCTTCCAGGCCACGGCGTCGTCGGGCCGTGCCCGCAGCTTCTCCCTGCTCCCGCACCCCCCGCTCTCCTCCTCGGCCTCCTCCTCGTCCGCCTCGCCCGCCGGATCCAGGGCCACACCCCTCGCCGGGGCCCCCAGCGGCATCGTCACCATCACCCATCACAAGTCCCCCGCTGCGGCGCGGCGCGCTCACAGCCAGTACCCAGGCAGGCTGCTGGAGGTGAAAGAGGTACGGAATGGGGCGGGGGGTCTAGCCGAGGGGGGGGGGGGGGGTCTCTGTGCCGTTCACCTGTGTGCTGCTCTCCCTGTGCCTGGTTTTCTTTTCTTGTGTGTGTTTATGTGCACTTGCCCCCCGTCTGTCCTTTCCTCCCCCCGTCTTCTCTGTGCCCCCTCCTGTGTCCTGTCATGGTGATGCTGCACAAATGCGGGAATTTTCCGTTGGAACCGGTCCGCCCGCAAGGCCGGGTTCTGGGGGGTGTCGCGCATCCCAAGGTTGCGCAGCGCCGCTGTTCGGTATTGCAGGGTCCCTCAGCCTGACCTTAAGTGCTTCTGTGCGATTTCTCTCTCCGGTTTTGCTCACAAACCTTTATGAACATCCGAGAGTTGCCTTCAAAGGTATTGTGCCTCGGAAAAGTGCCGCTCTTCCGTTCTGCGGCCATTAAAAATGTCTTGTCAGTGTGTCGCTTTAATAATTTATAAAGGTCCCGGGGGAACGTTCAAAGTGTCGTCTTTTTTTTGTGGCAATTTAATGACGGCCAAATCCTCTTGAAGATACTCCTCTGAGATTTGGAAAGAAAAATCCACTAGAAAAAGTCTTTGGTGTTTATTGTCAGGGGAAATTAGTTTTCCTTTCTGAAGCAGTATTCATTTGTTGAATGTGTTGTTTAAACAATTGTTTCGAAGTGTTAAATTGCCAGTCTGCTGTTGTGGTTTTACATTTGTGTCCTTTTATCTCCAAATCCAATCCTCTGTTATTTGGCTAAGTTTTCTCTGCAGCACCTTTCAGTGTTAGTGAGTGGTCTTTGTGTACTGTGAGGAGGCAGTATGCCTACTGAGGATGGTACGACATGTGGCTCAGGGGCTCATGAAGCTGTGCCTGTGATGGGAAGGCGGCCGGTTCGAATCCCGGGGTCTGCAGTGACTTCACAGTAGGGTTCTGGAGAGCAGCCTTTACTGCCCGAACGCTCCAGAGACTGGATGATTCTGCTTTCCCAAAAAAACAAGCATGTCACTTTTGGGGAAAGAAGCATCTGCTGAGTAAGTGTGGTGTAACGCATAGAATGCTCAGTGGAGAGAGGGTTGGGGTGAGGGGCAGCATCGCAGCCCAATCCCCCGTCACCTCGAGCAGGGATTGCCAAGACACAAATAGATTTCCGCAAAGCAAAACAGCCATACAGAAATGGGACAGAAGCAGCTAATGGCCTTAACACAGGAGCACAGCCACTGAAACAAAGCCCTTAAGAGGGAGCAGGCCCCAACCCCTGGACCCGGCCTGGTTGGGCTCGCCGGGCTTTGCTAATTGAGGTATTTGTTGCAGAATGAGCCCAAACGCGGCTCTGTGAATTTGCTGCGCCTCCCGTCGGCTCGCGATGTTAACCATCGACGGCTGGCTCTTCACCGCCTCCCGTCGGCTCGCGACGTTAACCATCGACGGCTGGCTCTTCACCGCAGTGCTGCAGGTAGCTTTTCTCTCTGCTCCCACGCTAATCCTCTGCT
>JAODKE010000146.1:24967445-24978955 GCA_026779605.1 Mormyrus hasselquistii
GGGCCCCCGGCCGCCTGGGGCGGGGGGCCCCGGGGGGGGGGGGGGGGGGGGGGGGGGGGGGGGGGGGGGCCGGGGGGGGGGGGGGGGGGGGGGGACTGAGTCACCGAGCGGCTGTCACCACAAACGCAATCGCGGACGGGGCCAAGACGCTGCAACCTGGGAAACACTGTGGAGCCCTTGATCCGCTTCACATTAGCAAGATGCGCTACGCTATGTTTTTAATACCTATAATATAAAACCGTGTTACACAGCCAGTACGCATGTATTTGTCATTTCCAACCATTCAAAGCCCATACATCTAAGAGCCTTGCAACTTGGGGAATACAACAGACTGCCAGACTATTGCCCGCTTTTAATCAAAACTGACCGGAAGGTTCCGGTTAACGTATTGCATGTGCCATGTGTGTAACATCTCTGCCGCAATTTTGCAACCAAAAATGTAGAAAACCATCCAATAAATACAGTGAATGAAATCAAACACTGGTAAACATTTAACTTTAATGGATAACCAACGAATTCAATCCCTCCACAAGCTCACATTTAAAAGTGCACTTCTAAAATGTTGTCCAAATACTTGTTCATTTAAGTTCTTTGATTAACGGTGATGCTTTATAAAATGATTATTCTTTGGGGCTGATATAATTTATGTAACGGAAAGCTAAAAAGATTATTTCCGAGCATGAAAAACATTGCAGCGCTTATTGGATGACAACGTCATTTTCCAGGGATAGCAATTAGCATTTTTATCACAAAGCTAATTCTATCAGCATGGACAGGAACACGGGCGATGCACAGAGGCGCTGCTCTGCCTATTGAGCAAATGAAGTCCCATTTCTAATGACATTTTCTCCTCCTTCAGATCACCAACACTTAATATTCACCAGCAAGATAATCCTATATAGGCAGAACCTAGCTGCTGCAATGATTGATATAAAAATGAAAAACATAAAAATGGTATTACCAGCATATAAAATGGGATACATTAATACTACAGGGATCATAGGAAGGTTATCTTTAACTCTTTATTAAGTTGTTAACATTAAAATATATATTTTTAAATAATGGCAAAACAACTTTAATAAAATACTGGAAGTTTATTTGGAGGATTTGTTTTTTTTATTGTTTTTTATTTTTTTATTTTTTTTTATTTTTTTTTTTTTTCTTCGTATGTACATCTTTATTTTCGGTTCTGTAATGGGGTGGGGGGGTCGGGGGGAGGGGTGTGGTCTCTGTACATGCAGGGGACGGTACTGGCCACCCCTTGCCACTCGGTGGCTACGGAAACCTGCCCCGCAGTAAGACAGGCGTTGCTGTCGGAGAGGAGAAGTAGGGCAGCTGTGTGTCGCTTCCAGGGGCTGTGAGTTTCAGTCCTGAGATCAGCTGAAATCAGAGCAGTAATGAAGACCTTGTCTATTTGTGGGAAATTGCACAGGAGCCCTTAATGTTTAGCAGGAGAATGGCCTGCTGTTGCCCCTATCCCCCTGCCTGCCTTTTGGGGATGCTGGGGCGGGGTGTCTTTTCTCGCCTGATAGGAGCACAGGGTGTGCCTAATGGTATCAATGGTAATCCATCGCTTGAAATGTCAAGATATCCATGATAATAAAAGGAGCTTTTATTCTTGTAGGCAAACCGGGGTTTGAAGCAGTGGTGTGCTGGGTAGGCCTTAACCTTTGACCTCTAACTTCCAGGAGTGCTCTACCTCTTGGAGCATGGCGAGGAGTACGTGTTCACACTACCGTCAGCCTACGCCCGCTCCATCCTCACCGTGCCCTGGGTGGAGCTCGGAGGGAAGGTCTCTGTCGTCTGTGCCAAGAGTGGCTATTCTGCCTCCGTCACCTTCCACACTAAGCCCTTCTACGGAGGGAAAGTCCACAGGTAGCCCCTGCAGTGCTACTGTGTGTGTGTGTGTGTGTGTGTGTGTGTATGGGGTGGGGGGGCAGTTATGTATATATTACATTATAAAAATCTGTGACAGCAATCAAAAAACTTAAAATGCCAAAAGTCTCATAGTTTGTTTGGTTACTTATGGTTTAGGTTTGGGCTGGGTGGGGGGGTTAAGGTCGTCATTATTGGGATTAGGGTTTTGCCCTCAGAAATGGAAGTACAGTCCCCACAAAAATAAACATACAAACGTGTGTCTGTCTGCCAGCCAGTGCATCTGTCTGTGGGTGGGTGGGCATGTATATATTACATTGTGCAGACTTGATGTTCCCATAACATGATAAAATCCTATTATTTTGACCATGTGGAAACATTTTGTAGGTCTCCACAATATAAACCTCAATTTTATAAAAGTCTGTGTGAGTTTGAGCTCATGGGAGCAGATAACCACTCCCGATTCCCAGGACTGAAAACTGGCCAGAGGTGAAGCCTGTCCTCTTATCCTCATCGTCTGACCAAACCAAAATCAAACCCTTAGCCGCTGTCTGTGCCTTGAATATCAAGCCTGTTCAGTAAACACCCTGGTTTTTCGAAATGGGAAGGACTGCACTGTCTGTCCGCTTGTCCTCTTAAATTTTTATTATCTGATGCTTTTTGATACACTGCATTAGTGTTTAATCAGTTTCCGAAGGAGAACCTTTCAAGTTACATAAGAACTTACATAAGAACGTAAGTGCTTTAGCGGTGTTTCCGGAAAGGCATGGAAAGGCTTTTTCTCCTGAGCTGTAATCTTGGGTTTAATCATGACTAAAGAGCAGCGCCTTTGTGTGGCTATGCTAATCTTTGAAGATGTAGAGGGCCTGGCCCCACCATTAATCCTTGTGATGTGATTGCTGTAAGTATCTCTTCATTGGCTTAATTTGCCAAATCTATTTAGTTGTGGATGGTTCCTCATATCCGTGTGCATGTTCTCCAAGCGTTTGCATGGATTTCCTCCGTGTTCTCAGGTGAGGAACGTACATGTTTCTGGACTGCAGAAGCCAATCAAAGCCCTGGTAACAAAAGATGGATAAATGGTTCTCTATCTGGCAGCTTGGCTGGAAACCTTCTGTTCATTAATAGGGTCCCTTAACTAATCTGCTCTCCTGTTCTGAAAACCTTAAACTCTGGGTGTTTCTTAATATGTGTACTTGACCATAGATGTGTTCTTGTGTATTTGTTTTGTGTCATTTTCCATTGCCAAAGACCAGTGCCAATACTAAGAGTACAAGTACGCGAGGACGGTAAAAATCCAAATATCAAGGATCCATCGATTGCATCCTCACCAAACGATACCAATCCCATGATTCATTGCACCCCAAGTTTGTTCTTGGAAGGCAATTTAGCAAGACCCGCTTTGCCAATACCACAAGAATTTTCTTTGCGTTCTTGGTATCGAGAAACACCCAGTGGGCTGTATCTGATCTGACGTGGTTTGTATGCCGGCTGCTGATGGCTGACTCCGCCCTTTGGCAGGGTAACAGCGGAAGTGAAGCAGAATCTCACTAACACCATCATCTGCAAGGCCCAGGGTGAGTGGAACGGGACGCTGGAGTTCACCTACAGCAGTGGGGAGACCAAAGCTATTGACACCTCCAAACTGCCAGTGATTAAGAAGAAGATCCGTCCGCTGGAGAAGCAGGGCCAGCACGAGTCGAGGTGAGTGGGAGGAGCAAAGCGAGGGGCGGCCGGTGGCAACGTGCATCCAGGGCACTGAATAAGTAAGCTGAGTTTGTGTCAGTCTACTGATTATCTGTTGTGTGTCTGAGTGTCTAACCGTGGGGTCTATAAGAGAATCTGCCTGCTGTGGGCTGCAGGTTGGATCAGCTCTTGGTCCCAAGGTGTGTGAGATACAACAGCAGTGGAACCCATTTGTACATCAGCACTGAAAGATGCCTCAGGTGTGGAAGCTGGCATCCGACTGCAGCACAGCAAAGCTCTGTGACCATGCGTCGGCTGCCTGTTTGTGCCATCTTCACCCCGATTTTCAGATGAACGACCCCCAGAGAGACCAACACTGCCCTAAGGGCTGATTTATTCTTGGTCGCCACGCGTTTTCTGCGTTCATTCCACGTGACGTAGGTGCACCTACGTGAGGAGTTGACGCGACAGGTACGCGAGATGCAATACCACCAAAATCTGGTGGTAGTATGCTCACCTTTTGTCACTCTGTGTCCTGCATCTTCAAAATTTAATGGCAGTTTAAGGTTCTAAGAAAGCAGTATCACGCATACAAAGTACAATAAAACTCTAACTTAAAATTCTGACTTGCGTACTTTCATAAGTTATTTTTCAGTACAGTTCCAGTATCTATAAATCTTGGTTATAATATTCGCCGAAAGCTTGGGGTTTACGTTTCGCTAGAACATTTATATTGTTATAGGGAACAAAACTTCGCAAGCTGTGCCATTTCAATGAACGCTCCTTTTCAGGGTTATCTAGTGTCAGTGTCGTGCAGCCTAATTACGAAGTACTAACAACATGCAGTGCAACACGGGGTAGTAAAGTGATATGCGGCAGAGCCAAGTACGATGTGGAGCAGTGTTCAGAATGCAGAGAACACCGCGGCAGTATTTAAGAATTAGCAACTCCGTCACTGTGGAGGCATATGTTGTTAGTCTACACCATTTCGTGTCACAAGCTCAAACACAAGAAGCAAGACAAGAAACAAAGGAGCCAGCCAAGATGACTTTCTCGCACTGCCCCCTGGTGGACATGACCTTTGATCCTCCAGATAGACGTAAATTACGCGCAAGTACACTCAGTACACCGCTTGCATGGCGTGTGCGTCGCCTAGCGTGAAGTATATCGCACAGAGGAGTGGCTTGACAGGGGGAGTGCTAAGGTACAGCCAGCCCATAAGCCAGGCGTGACCTGTTGGTATAACAGTTGGTTAATAACAAATGGCATGTTGCTGGAGACCATAGGGTCTGTTTGTAGAGCTTCTCCCATCCACCATCCAATATTAACCAGAACAGGTCAGATACTGACTGCCCCTTACCCCCCCCCCCCCAACCAACCCCAATCAGCAACTTCATTGGCCAGGCAAGCGACAAACCCAAACCAATAGTATCTGTGGCCTGGTTGTTGTTGGGTCCAATCAGCATGAGCCTAGCCCCCCGATGCCAATCTTCCTTCAAAAAAAATTAGAAAATAATGTTAGAAAATAAATGGATCCCTTTGTAAAGGCATTTAACTGTAATGACTCCATAAACTGTGTTTATTATGTGATTCCCAATAAAGGAAATGAATAAATGAAGAGAGGCCCCAGGCAAACGTAGCTCCTGATCTTTTCTATAGCTCCCCTGACCTGCGCTGTAATCCATACTGCTCTTTATTTAGTTAACGGTGCCAAGAAATCGTTATTTCGTGTTAGTTGTAGCATTAATTAGTCTAGACATTCGTCATTAGTTCTGACACTCTTGTCTTGCCACCAGTTATGTGAAGGGCAATCAGGGATACAATTAAAAGTGAAGGGAATAGATAAAAGCCACTTTTTGCCGTACTGTTTATGGCTGTGCAGGCCGTGGGCCTGGTGAATAAGGCTGGAGGGGAGGAGAGCTTTTTCTGTTAAATGGTTCTGTCACCTCACTCTGATCCCTGGACATTAGCGCCCTCTGGTGCAGCTTCTTGGTGCAGTCACACTAATTACAAGCAAGAAACACTTTGAATTACAAATGGTGGCTGACAGTAAATTGGCCTTCCTCATTTTAGTAAACAGTGAGGAATGAGTATTTAATTAGGGATCCTGCCAGTCCTGCCTGATGACACATAACTGTGAAGTGTGTGTGTGTGTGTGTGTGTGTGGGTTGGGGGGGGGTTATGTATATATTACACTGTAGGGACCAAATGTTATTTTGACATTGTGGGGTTAATTTTTTCAGTCACCACAAGGGGAAACTCAGTTTTATAAAAATCAGCAGTCGAAGAACTGAAAATGCCAAAAGATTTTAGGGAGCTGAGGACGTGGCCTGTTGATTGTGCATAGCCGTATAGGCCAGTAGCTGATGCACACCTGAACATTATCATCCGCACTGTGAAAATGCTCACTGCTGCTATAGCCTTGCTTACAGTTTACTCCTTACCCTGCCTGTGTTCCAGTGCTGTTTGTGCAGTGCGGCATTATGGCAGTGATTATGGAGACCCCCTTGAACATGATGGGACTGTTTGATTATGTAATGAGCTCTGAAGTTTTATGACAGAGGATGTGTTTGACGGAATGGGGGCTGTTTGATATTGATGTAATGATGTGATGACCAGAGAACAGAGGGCTTGACTGATGAGATGGAGGTTCTGTTTGGTTACATGACGGAGACTCTGGTTGTCGTGATAGAGGCTGATGACATGATGGAGGCTCTGATTGATGACGTGATGGACTCTGCCAGTTCATGACAGTAGGTGTTTGATGACGTGGTGGAAGCTCTGATTGTCACAATGGTGGTTCTGCAGATGTGATGGAGACTCTTTCATGACCAGTCAGTCTTTGTTTGGTGATGTGATGGAGGTTCTGACTGATGATGTGATGGGGACTCTTTGATGACTGGTCAGAGTCTCCAATGACGTGATGGAGGTTCTGACTGATGTTGAGATGGATCCTCCATCTGATAACGTGATGACATCACAAATGTGACCCATGACAGGCGGCTGTGGCGGCACGTGACAGAGGCGCTGAAGGACGGCAACATGGACGACGCCACTGAACACAAGCGCCGACTGGAGGAGCGGCAGCGGACTGAGGAGCAGCAGAGGGCGGCCGCCAGCGCGTCATGGAAGCCCAAGCACTTCGTCAAAGAGGTGAGGATGCTGGCCCGTCTCTGAGGTCAGTGAGCTTTTCCAGGAGTCTCTTCTCCAGGTCTTTGGTGGACAGCCAAATGTGGTTAAGCCATTACAAACCAGGAGCTGAACTACTTCATCAAGGTCTGGTTTGAGTTCCAGGATGTACTTAGTTATACACACAGTATTCCTGGCCGAGCTCCAGGCCCTTCCAGGGAAATGCTCCACTGTGTCCACATTTAGCCACTGAAGTGGTCACAGCAAATCCGCTCTCCTGGCTGACAGTTCTTCTCTCCTTTGGAAATGAGGTTTTCGGCTCACACAACACAGGCATTTGACTCAGACGCTAAGCACCAAATTACATGTCAAAAATGATTTGATGTAATGCTGGAAGAATAATTTGCCGACACGGGAAACACATTCAGCTTTTTTTTCTTTTTCGGATTGACGTACCTATTTGTCCCGCGTACAGGGTGAGGGCTGGGTGTACCACAACCCGCTGTGGAAGGCGCACTGATGCGACAGCCGTCTGTCATGCTACCCCGCTCTACAAGTTGGGCGGGACCATGGACTAAAGGGAAGGAGCCGCCGTAAGCCTGGAACAACACACCACTCCCCCCCACTCCCCCCCCCACCCCCCACAGGGTGAAAACCTGTGGTGGGCGCAGGGATGACACAGGGTACGTCCAGAAGGGACCCTACAGACTATTCAACACTCACTGCTGGTGTGAGAGACTGTCAGACCGGGAAGGGCGGGCTCTGCGTCGTAGGCGGGATCATCGGTAGAGGTTTTTTAGTAATCATTGTAGAGTCTCTCTATTTTTCACAATTGCCTAGACCTTTTTTGCACACTAAAGTGAAGAGCCATCAGCATCTTGTGCACTATGTTAGCACCTCCTTTGGGAAATCTGTGTGGAGGTAGAAGTGAATGGTGGAAGAAGAAGGACGACAGCGTGTTGGATGAAGCCAGTGGAATGTACCCGGCAGGCTGGACACCCAGCCCAGCGTCCTCCAGTCAGCCCATGCGGAACTCTGGCCTGCCATTGGAGCATGATACGAAGCTCCACCAATCCCCTCAGCTTGCAGAGTCACGTGACCCAGCTGTGTCCTGCCAGTGGGATCTGACCTGTTAAAGTCAAAGGTCAGGAGTTATAGACAACATCTAGAACAATGATCCTGATTAGGTCTGCCTACTTTTACAGTGATCCCCCAAAAAGCAGTTAATGTTGTCTGGATGCATTAACAAATTAAACAGGACTGACTCAATGATGATGTAATAATTTTGTTACTTGACAGGTGCATTGTGGGACAGTGGCGGATGTAGCTTGTGCTCACCGGTTGGTGGTAACACACAACAATCCATAATGCCCATAATCCAGTTAGGCCAGTTTGAAGTTAGTCTGCCTCCTTTCATTTGCTGTGGTCACCCTGGTCCAGGAGAGCCCCCTTGTGAAATTAACATGGAACTGCAGATTTTGTGCCTGGAACATTGGAGACAGCTAGCAGGCTGAAATTGGAGCAGGATATGATTTTCAGCATTTAAGAAACAGAATGTAATTCATTCATACATCTCTGAAATGTTAATGTATTGAGCAGCTGAGAATGAGCGCACGGGACGAGCCGCGATGTCAGGGCGAGCTCAGCTTCACACACACATGGAAAATCTGTGCGCTCTTCACGTCATACGTAACTGCTTTAGCATCACCACGCCTTGTTGTGTCAGAATGGTTTTTACATTTGTCTGGTCTTCTGTGTCAGGCGGCGGGGTAAAGATGGCATTAAAAGCCAAGATTCAGCGTGTCGCCGACTACCTGCTGCGTTCTGTGTTTTTGTTGAGTTTAAGCTCTCCGGGGCCCCGGTTCAGACCGTCATAACAGACCATTACTCCGGAATTCTCAGCTCGCCAAAGCTTTCATGGAAAACCTGCGAAGAAGCCAGTTCCCGCTGTAGACAGCATCCTCTGGCAGTCCTGGTTCCCTTTGTGAAATAATTCTTCTTTTAATTGGCATCCTGCTTGACGGGTAGGGTAATTAGTAGCAGCCTTTTGGCTGACTCACGACAGGTTAGTTGATAGGGTGGTGTTAACTGTGTGAATGTTCTTTGTCAGTAGGCCCCGCTGGAGACTTAACAGAACTGGTCTCTTCCGTTAAGGGACAGAATATTCTTGGCTTAGTCCCAGCAATAGATGCTTCACTATTTATTTTTTTGTTTTGGTGTCCAAAAGGGGATTACATCCGTGAACCGTCCTGTGTGTAACTATGGTAACAGACACAGAAAAGACGAGGAAACCAAGCATCGTGTAGAGCAGGCAGGGTGCGGCGGCCTGGCCCTGCTGCTGCCTGCAGGGGGCGAGAGAGACCGAAGTGTGGGAAGCCGGGCATGCGGGAGGTGCAGTTTGTGCATTGATCATCCACCCCCAAGCACTGTGTTTAAATCTGGTGTTTTATAAATTATAATTGCAGGCAAGGATCACTGATATGTACAGATATGTGTCACTGTGGAATTTTGTCTGTTTTTCATACTGAACAAACACCTCAGTCATTCAGTAGTGATCTGATTCTTGTGGTCCTGCTGAGAGGCCCAGTGTGTGGGGGGGTGGGGGGGGCACACACCAGACATCCCTCCTGCCTTATCTCAGCACTTCCAGTGGAGAGGGCCAGCAGTACCCCGGCGAGCCACAGGAAGTCAGGCCTCCCTGCCACACTACGGCCACCGATTGCTCCGGAACTGGTGCTGCCCCCCCGATGGCAATGTTCTCTACGGCAGGCATTTCCTGTCCCCGTAGATGTAGGTCTTTCCGGAGCAGGTTGGTCATTCTAACTGGGCGAAAGGTGAGCCTCAGCCAGGTCTGAGATGTTCTGAATGTATGTACGTACTTAAGTATATGTAGCACTTGTTTTAGTAGTACAACAGTGCAATGTATCCACAGCCAATGAGCTTGAAGCAGCCTCACCCCCAGTCGCCTGTGTAGAACCTATGCAACAGCTGACATGTAATGATGTAGTTCTGGGACAGGAGGGTGTTTACGCAGTAGTTTTTGTTTAAATAAAGACGCCACACTGATCGCCATGTTTGTTCCTCCTTGTTTACTGCCGGGGTTCATGTCTCGTGTTTTTTCTCTGGATATTTTCTCCCGTCATGCAGTTTTCAGGAATTAATGTGACCCTGTAGCTTCGCTTCGCTACAGGAAGCTGAAGCCGGTAGCTGGTTTTTGCAGGTAAGGATTCTGAAACTTTATCCACATTTACAGTGCATGCAGTGTGCGTGCCAAGTTACAGGGACGCAAACTGCAAGGTGAGCCGCGCCACCCTCTGCCCCTAAAAAAATTACCGACCAGACTACAGCATGGTCTGAGGGACTTGGAGGAGGAGGGGGAGGGATTTCCAGGAGCACCACATCCTTAAGGGTTTATATCCAGGGTGTGAACAAACAACCACCAGGCCTCCAGCACCCCAGCATTTAACTACAGGTGAATTAATGAAACCCACTGACACAATTCTGACAGCAACAATTTACATTTTTTTTTTTTTTATTATGTTGGAAGTGAACTTTGACCTCAGGGCTACAGCATAGAAAACTCTAATGGTGGGGGACCATGAAGTAAACCCTCCCAGAAAATGATGGGGGTGAGGTTTGCTGAGCCCCGCCCTCGGGGCATCAAATCACACTGGAAAGAAGTTCCTGCAGCACATTAATAAGGCAGAGAGAACGTGACATGAGAGAACATCATCTCCCAGACACGTTACTCAAACAGGACAGACCCAGAGACTCTAAACTACATTTCAGCTTTATGTCCACCGCAGGATGGCACTGCTGGCTGCTTCAGTGTTTTTGCATAAACGTTAATGCTTTTGAGGAGTGTGGCCCTTTGGCATCAATGTGAAGGTGGGAAGTCTCATGTTGTCCCACGTAAACCAAAACTAGCGATAAGAGCAGCAGAAGACCAGGGGGAGTGTTCCACGAAGTAGGATTTCTCACTTAACTGGGTTAACTTAAGCTGGAAGTCATGATCATCCAAGAGGAATGCTCTTTACCTAAACTCTTATTGGATGATAAAGACGCCAGTTTAAGTGAACCCAGCTAAATGAGAAATCCTGCTTCCTAGAAACCTCCCCCAGCTAGGCGGGATAATACATATTTCTTAAAAAAAAAAAAAAAGCAAAACAGGAAGAGCCAAGGACTAATTGAACTGTTTGTGAGATTGAAATCATCTCAAGATCTTGTGCTGTTACAGGGCGTGTTAATTTGCCATGTCAAAAAAAAAAAGTGGGAGGGACACTGCGTGCACACTAACCAATGAGGGAGCTGGTTGGGGGATAAGACCTCACCCCCTACTGGTGAAAGACTAGTGTAACAAACAGCATCCAACAACAGCGGCTTGAAAACAGATTGCCACTGATAATCAGTAATTCCTCCCCCCAGCCATGATTGATCCGTAAACGTGGTTTCAAATCAAACTGGGATATTCAATCAAGTTATTGTTGGTTTTCATTAACAATTCAATCTTCCATATTCAGTGTCTTCAAATCATCCACACTAGGAATCATTGTTTAAAAAAACAAAAAAAATCAACAAGCCAATATTTTGTACGACCTCCTTCAGACAGTCTTTATATAACATATTTACATGTAGGGTTTTTTTAAATCTTGTAAGTTTTACAGTTCCTCCAACACAAATGTTCCTCCATACCGTATATTATGGTCTGTACACGTGTCAGGAACGAAACAGCCCCGCCCCCGGCCCCCCTTTCCCCCCCCCCCCCCCCCCAGACCATGAACGACTCGACCGGGGGGGATTGTTGCGCCCCGCGAGGTGTG
>JAODKE010000146.1:25024926-25049039 GCA_026779605.1 Mormyrus hasselquistii
CCCCCTAATATAATGGTAAGGGAAACAATGGAATGGATGGACAGGTAACCAGCAGTAGCAGTTCAACCGAAAGTGATTCACACGGTCACTAGAGAACCAGTCATATGAGACACCAACGTGAGTGGCGGCTCCACCGGTCAATCACCTGGCAGCAGTAAGTGAATCTTGTATCAGCCAAGGCCTTGCTGACTTTAGGTAACAGGTGCCGTCGCCTTCTTACCGCCAGCAGAACCTCACAGGGTAGAAAAAAAAAAAATACATCTACTGCACCCGCAAATCTCATTCTAATCTATTGATTTTCCCCTGGATCATGAGGCCCTGTATCTCTTAAGATACGTTTTTGATTAACTGCCAGTAAGGAGGCAGGCAGGGCGGCACACGGGTGACGTCACACCTGGAGAAGCTCGTGTCTGTGGTGTTAGGGTGAGGATAAACCTCAGGGGCACGCTTCTGTTCTCACAGGCGGTTTGGGGGGGGGGGGGGAATGAAGATATAATCATACATGCCCACACTCTCATACATACTTAGTGCGGTATGAAGGGAGAGCAGCTTAAATCATGTTTCATCAGAGACTGAGGGACTCCTGGGTGTCACGACATCACACCCCAGCCCTTGTGACACGCCTGGGATCACCTTGAACAGTACAGCTGAGCATGACAGGTAAGGAGGCACAGGCAGATGACTTTCTGTGGAACACCCAGGGTGGAGGTGGGGATCTGGGGGAAGCAGGACGTCTCACTGATGCAAAATGCGAAGACCCCCCAGTATCAATGGGCTTTTAGCTAAACTCAACGACTGTTAAACGGTCAGCTGTCGCTTCATGTGTGATTTGGCATTCATGAAAGCATTGTGATATTAAAGAATTCATCCTTCATCATCCCAAGTAGAGTGTTGCTCTATACCCAATTTTATCTGACATATTTTACTTCACCAAATAAGAGCAGGTGCAACAGCTTTAAATAGCAAAATAAATGTCAGTTATTTCTATTCACTAAACACAACACTGACCTTTTTTTCTTTAAACTTGTCTTACAATAAAGTCCACGGGCTAAATAAAACTGAACTGTACTCTTCTTTTCCAAATAATAACAGGTGCAGAGTAATATTATTAATACCAACATTGCATGTTATGCACACACAGTTCATACATCACTAGTAAGCTAGACTAGGATCAGCCTTTTTCATACATTCATCATAGTGCAGAGTTAAAGTTTTGCTAAAATACTTTTACCAACATATAAATAAAAAAAAAGAGAAAGTTTTGTAATTTTAATAAGTACTCCATCTCAAGATTATCCAGTATTTATTTTACATAATCAATTTAAAGTTTACCTCTGACGTCTGCAGTCTGTCGTTTTCACTCAAACGAACTTCCACGCTAAAGACATGTTAGCATGTGGCTGTGATTGTGCACATGGGGGTGAGACTATTGCCTGCATTGCTGTTTGTTTGACGTGTGGTGCATGCATTAAACGGACTGGTTTGGTATCGGAAATACACGAGACTGACCAGCCAATCTCTGGTCCGGGCCGAACACATCGATTATCGGCAGATTCCGGTCCCTGGCCGATTGATTGGTGCATCTCTAATCCATTATTTTCTGCAAAATTACACAGTCATTCGCGGGGGGGAGGGGGGGAGAGATTTCCTTCGTGACCACTGAAAGCATCATTTCATCACTTGCAGGCAAGTTAAACGTCTTTGTTGAAGTTGACCAAATGGGAAGTCTGTTTTCTATATTATACAAAAAAGTCTATCTTATCAGCTTGTTTAATACAGAAAGCATGGCCATTGGGTTACATAAAGAATCAGAGTGCCTGTGTTACCATTCTGCAAAGTATGGCCTAGTTTAACAAAAGCAGAACTTCATTATAGAGGCTTATTGACCTACATCCAGGCAGGTTGACTTGGATCAAGGTTCTCTCAGCACACACTTCCACTTTATCTAAGCCATTTATGGCCCTGCTCATTGTTATTCTGGGAAATGGGCTTCAATCATCTAACCCTAATATAATAAGCTTCTGCCTCATTTTCTCAGCACTTTGCCCCAAAGGAGTAACACAGCATCGGCTGATCGCTCGTCTCGACGGTGGCACCCTCTCCAAACGGGTTCGCCATATGCCTTGTCTTTTTGTTTTAAGCGATCATTCACAGTCAGCGCAAAGCGCTCATTAGTGACTCCTGCTGGAGATCCCATGGCTGTGCACCTTCCACCCCACTCCCCTCACTCGGGCTCCCCTCAGCCAGCACACAGTCTGAGCACCAGCATCCTGCAGTTTAGCCTAAGACTTCAACAATGGAGGATTTTAGATTTTTTTCCCCCCCTTCTACTCTTTATATCCAAGCCCATTGTAACCCCCCCACCACTTCAAGAAACACCAGAAGACCCATCTGTTCCAGGGAGACCTCATGCAGCCCTCCAAGTGCCCACCTGCCATCCCCGAACCGTTCCCTGGTGTTTCCCCGAACATTCTTCATTACATTGGTCTCAGACTAGGGAGCGCTCTTATTCTCCTTTTTCCCATGCTGTCCTTTATTGTGCAACGACAATGCTAACTTACACTTCACTGGAAGCTAGTCGCCGTTTGCTCGTGGCGTACTTATCTCATATGTCGCTCTGGACAAAAGCGTCTGGTAGATAAGTAAATGCACACATCACCGAGTCCAGAGATGAGCAAGTCTGATTCGGGGGAGGGCAGCACAGAGGGCGGTGATACCAACTCGCCACACTGTGGGAGACACGCACAGGCGGGGGAGGGGGCAGTGTGGGCAGAGAAGCGACCGTGAAGAGTGTACAGTCAGCCCCGATTACGCCGACAGTGCGGCCATCACAGAGGCTGCCCCCTCGGCACTGCTATTTTTAATCTCCGTGCATGGAGTTACCGTGACGGTTTAGCTCCGCCTCCTCTGCCATCCCTCCACCAGCAGGGTCAAGCCATCGCCCCCGGCAACCACAGCTCCTACACAGACATGGCTACGTAGCTGTGGCGACAAGCCGTGCAACCGGACGGGGGAGGAAGCGTGCGAGGTGAGTGAGGGAGGGGGAGAAAAAGAATGTGAGGTGTCCACACGCACACATACACACACACACACACACACACCTCCTTCTGAGTCTTTCCGGCTTCCTGCTTCTGAAATGTGATGGCGTGAGGGGCACCGTGCGCTCTGCGTGGGAGCTGCTGCCAGCCGACCGCATAACGAGAATGAAACATGAATGAAAACGGCACACGCACACCTACACCTGAACAGCCACACGCTACGCGCAGCTGCTCCCGTCCCGGCAGAAAGGGTTACGGGCGGTAGGTCAGTGTCAATTACAACATCCCAGATGACATGACAGAGACGCCGCTTGCTCTGAAATCCATGCAAGCGGAGGATTTTCAGAAGTGTGGGGCACAGTGCCTGAGTACAAAACGTGTCCGTGAATCAGGCATAAAAAATGCAGAGGCAAACTTTTCCATGGCCTCAGATGTCACCCCGGACAGCACAAGGGCCATGTCTGTTCTACCAAATAATGACCAAGTCCCCAGTGGGGCACATACGTGAGAGAGGTGACTGAAGCACAGGACACCGGACCCTCTGCCGGAGGTTGCTTCAGTGCTCCTCCCACTACTCCAAGCTCCCTCCAATCGCTGCAAGGGGGCAGGGATCTGCATGACATTTGACCCCAACTACTGGCTGACAGGCAGGGACTTTGGGAGGCACCATCGTTAGATTGGTGAACAGTGGTGATAGATGGGGAGCAGCCGGGAGCATATAGGTCTCCAGCTTCCCAGCACGCTGAAGTGTTAGTCACTCAGCCTGGAGGTCCATGGTCTGATCTGGGACAGCGAGCAGGGCTGGATAAAGCTACTGCTTGGTATGAGCTGGTGGTTCCCTTTTCAATAAAAGGGCAGGGCCTTTCTAATCTGCCAAGCAATGAAAGATCAAGGTACGCTTGCCTCCTCACATGGAGTAACTGCTATAAATCAGTCTGTACAAAAAAAAAAAATAATAATTTTCTCAAGAAAAAGACAGACTCCTTTTCAGGTGGCACTAGAGCAGCTTCTCTGGCAGCCGAACCATAAAAGAACTGAGCTCCTTTGAAGGTCGAGCTGCCAAGCCAAACTGGAAAGGTACGTCAGCCCCCAGTGGGCCACCAACAGCTTCTGGCTGAAAATACGGCCAAAGCATAAACCTGGCCGTGATACACCACCCAGGGCCTGGCCTGGTGAAAAATTTATGCCGCTGTGGCAAAGGTCTCTGCACAAAAGTGAGGATATCGTTACGGGTTAAAATAACATGCAGGCACAGACCCCCTGCGCTAACGAGATTCACTGTCAAAGCCTCAGAGACTGTTATTAACGCGATCACTAACGGTACGCCGGGGCCGCTCTGCATAACCAACTGGGATTTTCATTAACAGGGAGCTCTGGGCATCCTCAGTGACGCAGCGGGGCTTCGGGAAACGGGAATCTGCGGTATATCCAACGAGGGCGGCGAAAACACGAAGCAGATCGTGCTTTTCGGCTGGCAAAACGGAGGTGAGAGAGACTCTGCCATGGACCTGGAGGCGTGGCCAGAAGTGAGCCGGCTGTGCTCTCCACGGAGCGTTTTACGGCGTCCACTGAGCCTTTGGAGAGGAAATCCGGGCAGATCCCAGCACACGAGTGCACGGATCTTGCTCATCCTCCCCTCTCGTAAGCTGCAGGGGGGTGTCACGCGATCAGGAGACCCAAAACAGGCTGTATCACTACTCCCAGGCCGCAGAAAAAAAGCAAAGACGAAAACTATGTTTTCCATGGAAAAGGAATGAATGTCAAGACCCAAGCGTATATGTGGAACTCGGCCATCGTTCAGACGTTTGTCCCAGAGTCATGGCAAGCAGAACCCTGGGAGAATCCTCAGCGACACTAAAGCCAGCACTGAAAAGCCAGAGCACACTTTAAGCAATATCTAAAAATCAAAAGGCACCATCGCGGGGGCGAGAATCTCATCTCTACATCAAGGCCAACCCGCCATCCTTAAATTTTGACTTCACTGTTTCTGAAAGACTTTCACCAGACAACGAGCTTGGTTGTTTTTTGTGGGTAAGAGCAGAGGCCGGGGAAGCAGCAGACAAAAGAGGGTAACGGGACTGATCTGAGACAGTCCGCCTGGATGCACCCAGCCACCGTGTCGCGCGTGATCCCGACCAGCCGCCCCAGCAGGGGGGTGACGGCTCTACAGAGGGGCTTACAGGGTACTTGTATAATCACAGGGGCACGCCGGCCAACTGGCACACTCACTGGAGCAGCTCATCGTCTTATGGAAATGTAGCCCACACACACACACACACACACACACACACACACACTTGTGTGCGTGCACACGTATGCAAATGTGCACACACAGGCTCAACGGACATACCTTACAGGTCCTGCTCTTACCAGCTTTTTCAATTCCAGTTATGGACTCTATACTAATAAAAATTCCAGGTCTAACCCTAATAATAAAACGCAGTCCCTCACACACCATTTAATCCTACGATACACACGAGAGAGGCAGGCCACTGTGTCACTCTCCAACAACACACTGCTCCATCACAGCCTCTCCTGGATACACAGAAAGGAATATTCACAAGGATCCAGAACATAGAGCTTTTTTTAAAATAAAATAAAAAAAAAACACACACACACTTCAGAGACAGACAGCAAGACGTGCCAGGGGAGGATCCCCAAAATGAACCTCCCAGTAACGCCATTCTGCTGAACAACCCCAAAGGTTACTGGGGGATCATTGCCAAGCACCACTGTGCAAGTACAAAATAAAAAAAGATGCAAAACACCCACAGCAGCAGCATCCACTAATGCCCCGAGTACTGCAACATGGCATTTTACACACACACTCAATAGATGGCATCAGCGTAGTCAGTTTACCCATAATTCCTTGGGGCCCACATCCTCCCTCAGAGGGTCAAGAGATTCACCACTGCCAGAGTACAGTACAGTAGACACATAGACGTTAACCAAATCGGGGGCAGCTCCTAATCATTATACTCCCATTACTTCCTAACAGAATACTTGCCCCCTATTTATAACTTGACCATCTTGGAGAGACTGACGCAGAGGAAAGTGAATTCACCTATTAAAAAAAAAAAAGTTAAAACAAACATTGTGTATTCTCTCAAACTAGCCTTTGCAATTTATAGTCGATGTATCATTGTCTTATATTATCCTTATCCGGCTCAAGCATTAGCCAAATGTGAACGTTTGTCTGGAAAACAGCAGCTGAAAACTAAAGAGGTGGCTGAGGTGTCTGTGTGGGTAAGGCGTTAGAAGTTAGTTCTTCATAGGCACTCAAAGCCTGCTGAAGTCTCAAGCGTTACAGTTCATGCAAGTGGGAGATCCGATGCCGGCAGATAGTATGAGCAGGCAAGTGCGGAGCCGTGCCAGGGCTCCGCACACAGCCGCATTGATCGCAGGGAAGCAGCCGTCAGTCACCCTCCATCTGGCGCAACAAACGCGGAACCACCACAACTTGAAATCACAAGAATTCAATTCTAATAGCCGCACTTCCCGGAATCAAATTACGCCGTCATGCCGAAGCAATCGGACTCCAGCTTCTTTAAGCGTCAGCGTTAAAAAAAAGCGCGTCTCACGGACATAAATGGCTCCGTAGACTACTTATGAGGAGGTCAAGGGCGACAGCGTAAAAACTGTATGACACACATTTTTTTAAAGCTGGAAAATCACGCTCAACTAGATCGTGGGAACGTGCAGCTTCATCATTTCAACATTTTGTGCCTCATGGTGCCCATCGCCATCATCCTTAAAGCATGAATGAAGGGGTGAATGAATGAATAGATTAATGCAAGGATGAATAGATAGCCGAAGATGAATGAATAGAAGAATGAATGCATATTTGTTCTTGCGGCATGAGGAAAGCCTTTGTATTTTCTCACCGATCCAAGTTGCACAAATACATGACTTGTCGTGTCAGATTTATGACGGAGCCTGCGCTGCATTAGAAAGTTGCCCGGTAGGCGGGGAACAAACCAGCGGGAGGCCGAACTGTCAATGTCAGCTGAAGCCAAGTCGAGCAGCTGACGGCTTTATCTGCACCGACAAGCGCGACGGGCAGGCAGCTGCGAGTCGCCCCCTAAAGACAGCGGCACTTACCAAGGGTCGAACTCGTGGATGATGCTTTCAAAGCGGATCACCGCGAAGAGCCGGGAGCTGAAGCCAGCCAGCCAGGCCAGGAAGAGAATGGTGAACGACAGCAGGGACTGCCATGCCGCCGGCTGCGTCAGCCCGCCGGACAGGCCTCCGCTGCCTGAGACAGGGGCCCCGGCACCGTGAGTAGCCTTGTGCTTGCTGTCGGCGACTGTGTTCTGCTCCGCCATGTTCTGCGCGAGCCTCCGTGCGTCTGGATAGTAAAGACAGCCCCCCACCCCCGGCCCCGCTCTCCTTTCTTGAAATCCTGCGCCCTAAGTCAGTCCCGTCCCGCTCGACAACAGCACCCTCCACCCGTTATCCAGTCTGAGTACTCCACCAGTATTCACTACAGCCGGCTCTCCAACGCTGCGACCGACTGGTTCTCCAGCAGTGGAGGCGGGGAGATAAGGAGGACAGCAGGGCTGACAGGAAATGCTCGTAGCCTCTCACAAGACGACAGGTACGACGAGGCGGTGCACGCCCCTGCCTATCCAAGGCCAATCCCAGACGGGCGTGGCCGTGACTGACGACGCTTTTGCCCAATTGAATGACAGGTGTCCCGGCATTCGGTTGTAGTGCCGTCTGCACAAAGGGGATGTTTAAAGTCACCAATCCCATTCCAAGTAGGCAGTCACGGAGCCTTCTTTCGGCCAATCGGCTCCCACGAACCGTGAGCGCCGACTTCCACTGAACCAATAAAGTAAATTAATTTCAAAACAGCAGAGGGAGGGTGAATCCAGTAATACGAGAAACGAATGGAAAAAGCACGAGCTGTGGTAAATTTACTTAAGAAGAACAATCCGTTCTTTGCTTCTCCAGCAATACAAATATGTTTCGTGTTTGTCCGTTGTTGCTCTTAGATGTAGCAAATTATTACTGTTTACATTGGTTGACATTTATACACTGAAACGACTAACTTAAGATTTGGTACCGTCAACGTCGTGTCAAAGAACTTCCTCGTTCTTAAGGTGTCCAGTACAGATTTATTATGCGCACAATTACGTGGCGTTACCCAGCATGTATTCTTGGAATGGAAACACATAATATTTAATATAGTCAATGGTTATAAAAAATGTTTTACGCTCTAGAATAATAGAATACATTTCAACACTCTGTGGTTTTGAGTATTGATTAAAAAAAACAAGGAAACTTTCGTGCAGCAGCTGCTTATGGGTCTCTTGCATGTTTAAGATGAATGGGGATATGGAATCCAGACCCATTTCAAATCACCACGCAAGGATGCAAGAGGCAGCAGCTTGGACAGATTGTCTTGGACAGATTGCCTTGAGAAGATCCCCTCCAAACTGTTCACCAAGACAATCCCGAAATGTGTTGCTGGGTACAAAGCAGTATGAAAAATAATGACCAGCTGAAAGAGGATAGTCTTCAGTGCTTGCAGCAAATGCTTTTATCTGTATGTTTGAGTATGTTTTTATTCAAGTAGACCATATGAGGGAGATACAAGGCCAATTTGTTGCATATAGCAGGTATTCTGTCCACCATAAACATTTCCTCCCAGCCCATTTGTTTACGTGTAGGACACAAGAATTACCTTTTCTCTGTGTTTTATCACCCTTTTTGACACAAAAGAGCAGGGGTCAAGTTCTTTACGCTGTAAGAGTCTGTTTGTATGTCAGAAATATTGGCGTAATTAGCATAAAACTGGATAATATCTGTGTTGAGCGGGGTTTTTTGCTTTCCATATTCATAAAGACATGCAGACAAATGTTAACCAACAGGATACCAGTGTCTTAAAGCAGTTTGGCTTCTGCAGGTTTTCATGTGATTAATGAAGCCACAATATGCAGTATTTCTTCAAGAAGGTGAAGACAGACCTCAGTCCCTCTGCTGCGACGCCTCATACACTGACTTCATGCTAAATATCCGCTCATGCATATGGATGGACATATTCGCATAATTAGCTACTAAGCATGTTAAAAGAGCTTGGTGTGGTCTTTTAATTTTTAGTTAATCAACTCCAGTGTGTCCTGGGGCTTTGGCCCTGGTGCCATCATCATCATCATCATCATCATTATGGTACTAAATACAGATATAATCACAGACACGGTGATGTAGCACAATTAGGTCTGAAAATACCTCAAAATGGACGTGTACAAAAGTCCTTAATGTGTTCCGTAAACTGACATAGACAAAGGACTGACTGCCCAATGAAAATTAATCTTCTTCACCGAATCATCACCATGGCATCCACATGTAGATTCGACACAAACTCCCCCAGCCTTGTGACATTACCGATTTCAGCCATTTCATAAAACAGAGTTCACCGGTATCGTCTTTATTTCAGAATCAAACCTTTGAATATTTGTTCACAAATCCAGCTGCTTCCACCACTTCACACAGAATAGCTCTCAGCTGGTGTGTGTTGTGTTCTAGTCCTGTCGCTCTATACACATTGTTGGATATAGACCAGCATCCAGAAAAGTAGTCGTCTGCATTCCACTTTTTACTGCTGCCAAATGCCACAGGTGTCTGCACATCCGCGGCACCCAAACCCTGAACCGGTTTCACCCTCCTCAAATCATGCTGATTACATTCTGGCACACCCAGTGGTCACCCATCCATTTTGAAGTGTGAATTCGAACTGTACCAAGATCAGACTGTACCCAAGCTGAGCTACAGTCAAGATAAACCACTAGGGGCACTGTTGCTGAGGTACAGTAATGGTATCACAGGTGTTATGGCATTTCAAAGACAATCAGCTCTGATTTTTCTGTATCATCCCAAACAAGACTAGGCTATTTCACTAGGCTATTACAATGCTAAGACCAGAAAGCTTGTATAAAACCAAATGAGCTTTATTTTACCTATCCATCCATCCATTATCTATACCGCTTTATCCATTTCGGGTCGCGGGGAAGCTGGAGCCAATCCCAGCATCTTCGGGCGAGAGGCAGGGTACACCCTCGGCAGGTCGCCAGTCCACCACAGGGCCAACATTTTTTGCCTAGTCATGGAAAAGTGCTTCACAATTTAGTCTAATTTGCACAGTAAGATACGAATTTTAAGTGTTGTAAAAATATTGCACTTAAAAATAAAGAGATGTTTAAATAGCATGTGTTGACTTTCTCAGGAATATCAGGTAATAAACGCGGGACAAATTGAGAGGTTCCTTGATGAGCCGAGGGCCCCGATCATATCACTGCTGAGAGGGAGCCCCCCCCTTACTGTGCCAGAGGCCACATATGACAGAACCTTCCTGTATCAGTTCAAGACTGGTAGATATATTTCTCGCCAACTTTATCAATGATACATGCACCTCCATCAAAGCAGACCTCTCTTTATCCTCTGATGTGTGGGATAAAAGGCAGGCTTCCCTTTATACAGCAAACCCCAGGAGACAGTAATTAAGACTGGCGGGAAGACAGAGAAGGTCAAACTAATTCAAAGGACAAGAAAAATAAATCATTTCAAACCTGGAACGTAACCCCACAGCATTTTAAAGTTTTTAATTTCTCTGATACTCAAAGAGCATTTATATTGCTGTGATTCAGTTGCTCCTGCATCAAAAACTGATTCTTTTCTCTATCTGGTCTCTTTGTAATACAAATTATGCTAGTAGTATTAGCAGTGCTTGTATTAGTAATAATGTTTTTTTATTGTAGTTTTAGTTCCCTCGTTGTTTCCCGGTGATCACAATGGCAGTGTATTAGATGCATAGTATAGAAATTAGTACTTAAGGTTGTGCCAGCCATAACAATAATTGTAGTGTGGTGATGGCCATAGCTATACAGTCGGCACTCCAAAATGTATGTGCTTGGCATCCATGGATTAAACCAACCATGGTTCAAAAATGTTAAAAAAAAAACATCCAGAAAGTTCCAAAACTGGAAACTTGAACTGGCCACCCGTCGAGTTTTACATTGAAAGCAGATTTTCAGTAGACTACCATAATTTTTTAAAAAAGGAATGTGACTTCATTTATGCTGTCCTGCTCCTAGCATTCAGGTTTCCCGTATCATGAGCCTGAATGGCGGAGATATGCTCCTGTTTGCCCATGCTGTTTTATTGTGCTGATAACAAAAGTCATTGCTTAAAATTTGGATCTTTAGAGTGAAGGCATCGTTCATTTGGCTGCTGTATTTCCCCTCATAATTTGCATTGTATAAGGTATTATAAGTATGCAGTGCACTGGATTGGCCCCCCATTCTGGGTTGTTCCCTGCCTTGCACCTGTAGCCTTCAGGTTAGCTGCGAGATCCCCTGCGACCCTAAATAGGACACGCAGTTACAGACAATGGATGGATGAGTAGGTATTATAAGTAGTCTAGAAATTATTTAAAGTATATGGGAGGATGTGCATAAGTTGTATGCAAATACTATGCCATTTTATATAAGGGATCTGAGGATTTTAGTATCTGCGGGGGGTCTTGGAACCAGTCCTTGTAGCAGTTGCAGTAAATGATGGATATTATAGTGAAGACAATAGGAGCATGATGAACAACCTAATGGACCTTGGTACCCAAACTACATTGGGGAGACCGGGGCCTCATTCTGGAGCCTAACCGGGGCAGGAGCTCAATGGCGAGTGCCTGGTGGCGGGGCTTCCACGCATGGGGTCTAGCCGGGCATAGCCCAAAGGAGTAACATGGGTCTGCCCTGCTGTGAGTTCACCAGCTGCAGGGGGAGCCATGGAGGTTGGGTGCAATGTAGGCTCTGTGGCATCGAAGGCAGGGTCGTCTATGGACCGATTGTCGGCTACCAAAATGGGCTCTTGGCACATGGAATGTAACCTCTCTGGTGGGAAAGGAGCCTGATTTAGTGCGGGAGTGTTGTGCAAAAACTTTGCTGCTATATATAGTCGGGCTCACCTCAATGCATGGCTTGAGCCTGAATGGCCCATGTTCTGGGTCTCCATTGCTGAGGCAGCAATGTCGAGCTGTGACTGTAAGGTTGTTAATGCGTGTCATGGTGGCAATCCTCGAATCCGGTGGTGGATACCAGCAGTAAAGGGGGCTGTCAATTTGAAGAAGGAGGCCTTCCCCTTTTGGTTAGCTTGTGACAGGTACTGGCATGCAAAACGGAAAGTGACTTTGGCGGTTGCTGAAACAAAACTTCAGGTTTGGGAGGAGTTGGTGAGGCTCGAAAATACTCTGGCAAACCATCAGGCTACTCTGGAGGAGGAAGCAGGGTTTCACCCAAGCTGTTTACAGCAGTGATGGAGAACTGTTGACCTCAAATGGGGATATAGTCAGATGATGGAAAGAATATTTTGAGGATCTCCTAAGTCCCACTGACACACCTTCCTTGGAGGAAGTACAGCAGGAAGACTCAGAGTGGGACTTGCCCATGTCTAGGGCTGAGGTCATTGAAGTGGTCAAACAGCTGCTCTGTGGTAAGGCTCTGAAGATGGATGAGATTTGGGCTGAGTTCTTGAAAGCTCTTGATGTTGTTGGGCTGTCTTGGCTGACGTGCCTCTTCAACATTGTGTGGACAGTGCCTTTGGATTGGCCGACTGGGGTGGTGGCCCCAATCTTTAAGAAAGGGGACCAGAGGATGTGTTCTAACTTCAGGGGAATCACACTCCTCATTCTCCTTCAGAAGGTCTATGCTGGGGTACTTGAGAGTAGAGTCCACACTTTAGTCAAACCTCAGATCTAGGAAGAGCAATTCAGGTTCTGTCCTGGTTGCAGAATGCTGGACCAGCTCTTCATTCTCATAAGATTATTGGATGGTTCATGGTAATTAGCCCAATTGGTCCACCCTTGTTTTGTGGACTTGGAAAAGGTATACGATCGTGTCCTTTGGAGGGTCCTCTGGGGGGTGCTTCAGGAGTATGGGGTATGGGGTTCATTGCTGCAGACCATTAGGTCCCTGTGTAAACAGAGCAAGAGTTTGGTTTGCATTACCAGCAGTAAGTCAGACTGGTTCCCAGTAGGTCTTGGACTCTGCCAGGGCTGCGCTTTGTTGTTGATTCTGTTCATAAGTTGCGTTGCGTTATTTCAGGCAGGCGTCTATCTAGGATGCCTCCTGGACGGCTCCCTAGGGAGGTGTTTTGGGCATGTCCAACCAGGAGGAGGCCCCAGGGCAGACCCAGGACACGCTGGAGAGATTATATCTCTCAGTTGGCCTGGGGACACCTTGGTATTCCCCTGGGGAGTGAGAGGAGGTGGTTGGTGTGAGGGAGGTCAGCGTATCCCAGCTTAGACTGCTGCCCCCATGATCTGACCCTGGATAAGATAATGTATGGATGGATCGATGGATGGATGGATGGATAAATAGCAATAGCGGCAACTGAGGGGTTATGCAGACATTCGAATTACAGTAATTAATAGATTATACAGTAATTGTAATAGCAGTAACTCATAGACCTGTAGCAGATATAAATAGTGAAAATAACCTGCATTCTGGTGCCTGTTTATGCATGATGGGTTTGGTGTGGGCGGAGCCTGGGTAGAGCATGGGGAGTTCGACATTAGTGTGGAGGAGAGGAGGCTCAGCATGAGCTAGAGGGACTCCTGTAACTTTTCATTTGTATGAATATTTCATTTTAATTTTTTTTATTAATTTTACTTTCCAGTCTGTGGGAGTTCCACCCCTCCCTCTTCTCACACATTTATAGGTAAAAATCCAACTCAATAGACATGCAGCCATGTATCCCTCATAACTGCTCATTGAGTGCAGAGTCATCATGAGCCTTGGGCCTATCCCATAATATACGAGGCAGGGGACACCCTGGTTAGGATGCCAGTTGATTGTGGGACACACTTACAGACACAATAACACACTATCAGCAATATAGATACAGCAGTGCACTAAATGCATATCCTTGGATTGCCAAGTGGCTCAGGTGGTAAAAGCTCACTCAGACTGGCATGTGGGGATTAAAGGCTCCCAAACAGACCTGCTGGTGCTCTGTGGTACCCTGTGCGTGTCTATGGAAAATCCCTAGATGAGTTAATTTGTGCATTCAATCGCTTTTACTGGCTATGTGCGAGTTTCTAAATGCAGACATAATTTGCACCAGGTTTCAATAAACACATGTGCCACACTTAATGAAGGACAAGGTCAGTAACCTGCAAACAAGTAATAAACAGGGGCGTTTCGTGTATTTCACTGGGATTGATTTTGTCCTCCTGCCCAGACAACCAGAGGGACTGGTCGTAATTAATCGTTTCCACAGTTTTTGCTCTTCTGTTCAGTCAATTGCATCTGAGCCGATCCAGTATCAGTGTTATCCGGGGGGTGTATGTGTGTGTGTGTGTGTCTGTGTGTGTGTGTAGGTGGCATAAGCCGGATAATTATTGCTACTGAAGTTAGAAATCCCTAGAAATTCCTTCTATCCATCTTAGCATGGCGGTGGAGCAACTACGAAGCCATTAACAGCAGGGAACAACAATGTTTGATTGTCTCAAAAACGTGAAAAGCAAAGGCTTTGGATGAGAGACTCTACAGCCAGAGCCCTGGCCTCTGTCATGACAGCAATCACGACTGAGCTGCTAGCTATTGTCTCACCATCGTCACTTTCCAAATGAGATGCCGCATCGCCTGGAAGGACATTTTGCTTGAAGAAGCGATCAAAGGTGCCTGTCACACATCTTAGAAAAAAAAACAACGTCTAGAGCAAACACCATTTATCTAACATCCCAGGGTGAAAATGGTTCTGAATCTCAGCCGAACCCTGGGAGGAATTCACTTGAGCTTCAAAGCAACGCACCACTGTCAGGGAATAACTGATCTGTGACTAGAGCAGGGGTTATTATTGTCTGGAGCCAGAGCACAGACAGCCAACTGACGTATTGCTAGGCAACAGCAACATGTCACATCTGTCAGATAGCTAGGTTTACAAAAGCCCTTGGCCATCTCAGAACCGAAACCCCGTGCGATGCGTCCTCAGCGGTGCGGAGATCGGCTCGCTGGCCTGGATGCTGCAGGGGTGTAGGGGTGTGGCTGGGCGGGGCTTCGACCAGCTCACCTGTGTTGCTATTGCCTGATCTGTTGTTTGCATCACAAAAGCAAAATTTTGCGCTCCTCAGATTTTTCTGGAAGGAAGGTCTATGTGCTGAGTTTCTTCCTGTGCCTGTGTGGATCAGTCAGTGGGAAATACAGATGTCTGGGGGCACACAGTGCAGGAACAGCTTCTCACTGTCCTCAAATAAAGACACGGAAACTGCACCCCCTTCTCTATCACGTTCATAACATGCTGAGTCAGGCACCCAATCCACAGATGTGCCAGATGGCGCACCTTCAGTGGCAGCCGACGCACTTCCAGAGCACACCAAAGCCAGCCAAAATCTGCCAAAATATGCCAAACTGTCCAAAAGCAGTCAAGGAGTTTCAAACCTTACTGAACTGCACAAAAAGTCAGTGATATTTAGCTCGAGCCAAGTTTCGTCAGAAAAGCCAAATAAAATAGCAAAAGTACAGCTGTGACCAAAAATTTTGCGAACGACACAAATATTAATTTTCACAACGTCTGCTGTCTCAGTTTTTATGATGGCAATTTGCATATATTCCAGAATGTCATGAAGAGTGATCAGATGAATTGCAATTAATTGCAAAGTCCTTCTTTGCCATGAAAATGAATTTAATCCCAAAACATCCATTTCCACTGCATCCTCCAAAAGTGAAGACTTTTGGAGGACGGCCTGGTGTCAAGAAGGGCAGGAAAGAAGACACTTTTTACATTAAGGACAGACTGATATTCTGCAAAAGGTACAGGGATTGAACTGCTGAGAACTGGGGTAAAGTCATTTTCTCTGATGGATCCCCTTTCCGATTGTTCGAGGCATCCGGAAAAAAGATTATCTGGAGAAGAAAAGCTGAGCGATACCATCAATCCTGTGTCATGCCAACAGTAAAGCATCCTGAGACCGTTCATGTGTGTTGTTGCTTCTCAGCCAAGGGAGTGAGCTCACTCACAACTTTGCCTAAAACACAGCCATGACTAAAAAATGGTACCAAAACATCCTCCTACAGCAACTTCTCCCAACATCCAAAAACAGTTTGGAGATGAACGATGCCTTTTCCAGCGTGATGGAGCACTACTATAAGTGGCTCAGGGTACAAAACATTGACATTTTGGGTCCATGGCCAGGAAACTCCCCAGACCTTAATCCCATTGAGAACTTGTGTCAAGAGGTCTTGAAAAAGAAGGGCCACCTCTGCAAATATTGACTCTTTGCATGAACTTAATGTAATTGTCAATGAAAGCGTTTGACACTTATGAAATGCTTGTAATTATAGCAGCAACAATGTAACAGTATACCACAGAAACATCTGACAAAAAGATGCACAAACACTGAAGCAGCAAACTTTGTGAAAACCAATACTTGTATCATTCTCGATACTTTTGGTCACAACTGTACATTGAAAAAAAATCACAGCACGACTTATAAATCCCACGAAAGATGCAGAAGAATTCTATCAGTTCCAGTATGACTTTCTATATTTGAAGAGAAGTACAGTGTATTAAGATTCACTACTGCAACGGCAGTTTGTT
Organism: Mormyrus hasselquistii; assembly: GCA_026779605.1. Classification (NCBI taxonomy): domain Eukaryota; kingdom Metazoa; phylum Chordata; class Actinopteri; order Osteoglossiformes; family Mormyridae; genus Mormyrus; species Mormyrus hasselquistii. The sequence goes on from JAODKE010000146.1 coordinate 25,041,561, forward strand.
ACAGTATATTCATACCAGCTACCCAGTGAGTATGAATATTAATGGGTTTTGAAAATTAAAAAGACCCTTTTTCATTGTCAGACTGTCTGCTGCAAAGGCCAATGAGAAATACTCAGGTGAAATATTTAGCTGCAGTTCACCACACAGAATGCCGGGACGTTGTTTGCTGAGCCCGACATCGTGAGATGTATCATGAGGGCTCACATATCAGAGTCGCTGTGATAAAAGATAGGTGTGTATCAGGCCAAAGGAGCAAAGGGCAAATTAAAATAGACAAAGACCTGCAGTACTGAAAGCAGCCACAGGGTAGAACCAGAGGGCCTTTCGGCGCGACGGGTAACGTATTCCGTGAGTGACAGGTCCAGATGCTGCTGGGAACAAATCAAAACACTGACACACTCCGCCATTGCACCAAAGTCCAATGGTTTGTCTATTCAGCTGGGTTTGTGAGAGTCTCTTAACTAGCAACAGGCATCTTTACCTTCGAGTGGCTGTGAAATGAAGGGCTCTTTCCCGGAGTGGATTTTCACATACTTTTCTGTATTGATGAATTAGGGCTTTTGTGGTGCAGCTGCTCATTGCTCTGCCACCACAGTCTCAGCTAAAGAACAATGTTTATACATGAACCAAAGCCTGACGAGCCCTTTGCAGGTCTGGCCTTTATTAGGGAACGCGAGTGTCGCTGCCTTAGTAGGCAACAGCGGAAAAACCCACTGGGCTGGCAAATTTCGTGTGCCAAAAAGCCAGTGAGAAAGGATGTAGTCAATGCTCAGAGAGGGAAAACACCATCAAATCCTAATTTAAAAGCTTATGTTGTGGCGTGAAGGTTTAAATTCACATGCAGCAGCGACTGAATGATTCATAATAAAAACTCCTCATGCTACTGGAAAAAAAGAATTGTTTATTGATTTCTTCAGAAAATCCTCTGTGTAAAAAAATGCGCCAGACATAAAAATGAACTATTTCGAATTTGCCCTGTATTTTTTCGCAGCGTGAAGTCCATCCATTTTCGATAGCTGGTTATCTAGTGCAGGGTCAAAGTAAATCAGAAGGGAATTCTGGGCAACATTGGGCCCGAGGCTGGGCATGTCCTGTGCAGGATGCTGATCCATTGCAGAGCACATTCATGCAAACGCTACAGAGACCAACTCACCTAAGACGTATACTAGCTGTTGGTGGGAGAAAATCCATGCCAACAAGGGCCTGTGCTGCAGAGGGTCGCAGGAGCTTATCTAAGGGGGCACAGGGCACAAAATGGGGGTACAGCCCAGACCATCACTGTACACATACACATGCACTTTATACTGTGGGCGATCTGAAGATACGTATGTCTACCAGCTTATCTTTGGACCTCAGGAGTGAACTAGAATACCCAGAGGAAACCTGCGCAAGGCAGGAAGCACGTGCAAACTCCACACACACACAGAGTAGAGGTGGGATCTGAACCAACAACCCATTGAGCCACCATTCCACTCCATCATATTCGGGGATTGCATGCAAACTTCACACTCAGAGCAGAGGTGGGATCTGAACCAACAACCCATTGAGCCACCATTCCACTCCATCATATTCGGGGATTGCATGCAAACTTCACACTCAGAGCAGAGGTGGGATCTGAACCAACAACCCACTGAGCCACCATGCCATCCCATCATATTTGGGGAATGCAAGCAAACTCCATACACACACACACACACACACACACACACACACACAGAGTAGAGATGGGATCTGACCCACCAACAACCTACTGAGCCACCATGCCATCCCATCATATTCGGGGAGCACATACAAACGCCACATACACCGAGCAGAGATGGGATCTGACCCAACAACCAACCGAGCCACCATGTCATGTCATCACAGAGCAAATATTGCCCTCTCCCAACCTTGGAGGTGTAAAGCAATTTATTGATTCATATAACTGGATGCACAGTTATAGTTTTGTGTATAAAGTTGATACATAAAAACAGATCTAATGGGTTAATGTAGCAAGCTTGGATTAAACTTCTAAAAAAACACTAAAAGATTCAGTTTTGTTAATTATTACATTCTACATCTTATGGAGAATAGGCCTTATACATCTTAACTTTTTGGCTATACTATAAACCAAAGTATGCGTACTTTCCAAAGAATATGAATAAATAAACATTTGTCCTTTCTCCCCCACTGTCGTTTATATTACTCTGGGCAGAACCTCTCTCTGTCAAGGACTTTCCTCCAAAAAGAAATTGTTTATTCTTGTCTCAGAACAACTTAGCTATTGTCCCAGAATAGTCTGGTCGACGGTATTGAATCCAGCAGAAGACCCTCCAGTCCAGCTAATAAAATTACAAGACAGACTTCCTGTCTCTCCCATAACCAAGATTCAAAATAAAACTGAACCAATCGTGCAGTATGAGCAGCAGTTTTCTCCTTTTTCTTTTTCTTTATGCTTTGCTGTCCCCAGTGTCAGGGTGCAGGTGCAAGTTAATCGTGGGGAATTATAGGATACCGTGGTAATTTATAGTGCCATGTCTGCCTGCCTGTGAATGCCCCTCTCTCTGTTTTTCAGGTTTTAAAATACGCCCCCCCCCCTCTTTCCTGGCATCACAGTTTGACAAAACACACCAAACTGAACGGTGTGCATTTCATTGTCCACAATTACCTTAACCATAGTTACAAGTGCAGGCTGGTTATGCTAACCCAGATTCTCACTGTGCATTACCTCCAGCGCCCATGTCAAGTTTCCCTTTGCTGCCATCTGTGTTTCTGGATTTTATATATATAAAATATATATATAGGTACAAATACCACAGAGACAACTTCCTATAATTGTATCCCCAATGCAATGTACTGAGTTTTTCGACCATTTATAGCAAACTGAAGTGGGTTATTAAGGTGATACGATTTATGCATCACTTTTAAACGGTACGACAGGCATATCCTGCAAATCACTGAGATAAATTACAGCTGAAAGGCTTGGGGGGATTTGGGAGGTGAAATATACAACAGTGCTGACTGACACTGACAGAACCTCCCCAACTTCTAATGGTCTGAAACATAAATTTATCTCCAGCTTCTTCCCTCTCGCAGAGGTAGTTTTAGCTAAATGTATAATCATGTGGTGTAAATGGCTCCAGTATCTAAAGCAATTACTTAGTTATGGCTAAAATAAACTTTTTAAACAAAGGGCAGTATAGCAGCCATACCACCTGTAGCTCAGACTAGGTAATCCATCTGAAACTAAGTAGTATTGGGTCCAGGCCAGTACTTGGATGGGAGACCAACTGGGTTGCAGCTGGAAGAGGTGCTGGTGTGGCCATCAGGTTAGCCCATCCTGTGGCCAGTGCGGATCCCAGTGCCCCAGTGCAGTGACGGGAACACTGCTGCACAAATGGTGCTGCCATTGAGATGAGATGTAAAACCGAGATCTTGACTCTCTGGGGTTATGAATGATCCCTGGGCACCCTTTGAACGAGTAGGGGTGGTACCCCAATGTCCTGGCTAAAGTGGCCCACTGTTGTCCTATCAGATCTGACCTCCTAACCATACCCTACACCTAATTGGTGAATTCTCTCCTGCCCCTTCACCACCATAGCTACTGTGTGTTGAGAGCACTGCTGCAGAATGGCTGCCGTCACATCATGCAGGTGGGTGTTGTGCAGTGGAGGTGGGTAAAGTGGCTCCCCATTGGACTGGTAAAAAAGCCCCTTGGATGTCTGGAAACGCATTATATAAATGTAATGTATGTTCATTCATAAATGACATTTTCTGAAAAATATATTTAGCATGCAGCTGGACCACAGATTCATCCATTTCATCCTGACTGAAAAAATCTGTTTGAGATAAATGTGTAAATAACTCATTTAGGACTTAATCCACAATTAATGAGTGCATTTCACTTATATACGAGAATATCATTATTTTAGTATCATTGCAGTTTATGGGCTATGTAATCAACACTGCAATTTTAGTGACTAATAATCACTGGCAGTATTGTTTATTTGTGGGATCTTTGGTCCATTAATACCAATTGATTGTTCCGTCATTGGTGTATATATTTTTTACTGTATCATAAGGCCGTGACAGACAGAGAAAGCTTACAAAAACACTGTTATAATAATATTCAAGGCCATTGCCTTATAATGTGTTCTTTTAGTGGCTCCTGTCAGTGTAGTTTATGGTATGTTTCTATTGTTTATGTGACATAGTAGAATGGAACCATAAAAGCGAAATACCTTGGAGTCCATTATCACGGGAGTGAAAGAAATTATCTGTAATAAAAGCCTCCGCCTCAGTAAGATTTGATTCAGTGGGATTAGGAACAGGGAGCTATAAGACGCATGAGTGTCACCAAGAGGGACTTTCGAATGAGAGGCCCGTCTTCACGGAGCGCCTCTTTAATGCCTGAGGAGAAATTATAACTGCCAAGCACCCATGTAATATGATTTCACTAAGATGCCCACGAAGATAATTTTGTTTACTTCCCATTTTTGAACGATGACTTACATTGTATTTAAGTAACAGACATGAACTGCTCCTTCGGTAGAGAAAACAAGTGTCTAATCATCTGCCTCAGCTTTGTTTAAGTGTTTCTCTGTGGACGTGTGACCAAAACTTACCCCATTGCGTTGGGGGTAAAATGACAGGTGGTCGTTTCTATGGTATTCAAGCTCCATAACTTATAGTGTTGCATAGCAGCTTACCAGCAAACCGGCAAAGTCTGAAGTTTTATCAACAGTCCTAAACTCTTAATCCACCATGACTCTCACTTACCTTTCAGAGAGAGATTGTTGGATATTAGCTGAGAGGAGCTAAATTTAGGTTCAAATGCATCCATCTGCCCCTTTGTTGTAACCACTGATCCTATTTAGGGTCGTGGGGGTCAGGAGCTCATGGGCACGATCCAGGGAACGACCCAGGAGGGGGCGCCAGCCCACGGCACCCCATTCACACACACGGGCACACCTATGGGCAATTTGCTAACTCCAATTAACCTCAGCATGTTTTTGTACTGGGGTGGGACACCGGAGAACTGAGAGGGAACCCCACGATGATGCACGGAAACTAAACCCTCATGAAGCCAGGGCCAGTGCTGACCGCCATGTCACGCTCTGCGGGTACACCCTTCAAATCAACTGAAACAAGCTGCTGCGTCTATAAGCAGACAGACTGGCCACAGTAAAGACGGACATCACAGTCACAGTAGTTAATAGTTATGGCCTTGGGTCTGGATTTAGGATCTTGTGGACTGATAAAAATTATACGGGAATAACCCAGGATGAGGTATCAATCCATCGCCTGCATGAGGTACCAATCCAGGTTCCACACCATTCATGCCTATGGGGAATTTGGCAACTACTATTAACTTTGGCATTTTTTTGGACTGTGGGGGGAAACCAGAGAACCTGGAGGAAACCCCACAAGGACCCTGGGAGGGGCATGAAGGATTCGCCTGAAACATACATGGATGGCTGAAGCACAGTCATAGCACCCAGCTCTGACCCCACCCAAGCAGGCCAGTCCATCTACTGGCACAGCACCTCCTCTGTCCATCCACTCAGTGTCCTCTCTGTCCTGCCGGCTGTGCAAACCAGCAGGCCCCAGGACCTTGGCGGTAAATGGCCCAGTGCGCTAAGTCTCTGTGGCTGTGATCAGACCTTTGGCGGTTCAAGCTTTGGCAGAACAGTCACGGGTCCATGGGCCCTTGAGCAAGGCCATTAACTCCCAGCTCCAGGGTGCTGCATGCTAGCTGACCCTGCACTGTGACTGCCCCCCCCCCCCCCAAACTATGGAGAGCAAGATGGAGTAGGCAAAGAGGAAACATTGCAATGTACTTGTGTCAATGGCGGATAAAGCATGTATCAAAGTCTGTCCTGGCCACTGCTTGCATGTCTGTGTAAAAACTTGTTTCAATTAATTTGCACAAGAGTGTAGCTAAATAATCATCTTTGAGCATGAAGAACAAAGAGATATTGATAGGGGAGGCTCTGATCATGGAGGCGGTCGACAGAAGCCACCAACATCAATGAGAAGGTACAACCTCAGCGTTGTTTGCAAGAAACCGAGGGAACAGCTGGTCTTCGTAGAATCTACAGTTAGATTCTTATACTGCTTTAGTAAGTATTACACTGTATAGCAGGCTGAAATTTTGAACCAAAAAAAGGATTCCAGTAAAGGTGTCACTTAAGCAAACACACAATAGATTATTTTCTTGTTATCTAAGAGAATCGTGCGTTAAGCACCAAGATTATTGTGCTCAGTATCGTCACTGGTAGTAAAAAGTTAGCACCTGATTAGCTTCAGTGTGGTGACCCTACCGTGGTGATGGATATACTGTAGTATAAGCCACACTAGTTACTTAGTAGGAGAGTCAGCCTTGTCACATTTTATGCAGTTGGCCCTTTTCCGCTGCGGGGAAGATGTCGTTATGGCATTGGCGATGTCATGTTTGTTGACTAACTCCAGTGGGGTCTCAGCGGGGCCACTGCAAAAATTTCCAGAGAAGCGCACAAGAGACAAGGTGCTACCTAACGCTCTGAAACAATGATTTTGTGCATTGTAAGGTATTTCATAAGTTAATGGAGCGCAGAGAAATTTTGGAAGGGCAGGAGGTATGGACCGACACTCTGAGACACAGCTGACGCATGTGATTAACAGACCTGATATTGGTTCCAGCTTTTGAACTTCTTGGCACGCGTGTTGTAAACCAAGCGTCGGCTGTCATCACCTCAGCTGCTGACTTCCTGTTGCCCTCCATGTCCTCTGAGTGTTTCATTACGGTCTTTCCAGCGCTGCACATCTGCTCTCTTGCTGTGCTCTTCGCCGAACCTTGCGAGCGAGGCCTACTCCTGGACGCTTTGGTGGCGCGTCTCAGGAGGCTTGTCATGTTCACATCAGATGAGGATGAAGCAAAAACCCCTGGTGGAGGCAAACAGAATGACATGCAGGGTGACTTTTGAACACCAAACACTGCTGTGATTCTGAGCCAGAATTTGGCTACGCGATGCAATCTGGGCTTTTCTGCTAAATAAAGAGATACTGCAAGCAACATAAACTGAGAAAGTCATTTACATTTTCATATATTTACATCACGCAATAATGTAATCGGTACGTATCTTTGAGACCTTGAGACAAGCAGTGTAGAAAATGAATGGATGAATGATAATAGCACTGCTGTGGACAGAACTCCACACATAGAACTTGCAAAGATGTAGAATCTGTGAATAACGTGGCAATGTGTCTGACTGCAGCAACAGAATTAGCATTTGTTGCAGGTGCCCGCGGGTAAAAACTCTGCCTGAATCTTGTGGTTTGAGTTCTTATCGCATTCCAGGAGTGAGAAGGGTGAGCACTGCTGCTCTTTATGAGGCAGTGTGTGTGTGTGTGTGTGTGTGTGTGTAGGGGGTGGGGGTAGGAAGATGTCCTGGGCTGCTGCTGGGACTGGTGTACGGGTACTGATTCGAGCCCCCCCACAGTGCTTGATGCTCTCATACT
>JAODKE010000146.1:25074729-25103362 GCA_026779605.1 Mormyrus hasselquistii
ACACACACACACACACACACACACACACACACACACAGATGCTAAAGTGTGCAAAGTCTAGCTTGGACTGTGTCACACATATCCTGCATCCTCTGACATTTGTGGGAAATGGAAAGAACGCTCCGGCAGAAAATGGAGAGAGACACCAAACAAACATCATAAACCTTTTTTTTTAACCCCCCCAAAAATATCCCTTCAGTCACTGCCGTCTGGGCCTCATGGCTGTTATGATTTGCTTGGCCTTGAGGGCAAACAGGAAAAAACAAAGTACATCACTCGAATGACTGAGCTGACTGAGAAAGCAACTAATTCATTTTATAAACAAGCCCTTTGTAATCTGTTGGATTCCTTCGCTTCGTACAAAATACAAAAATGAATGGACATATATTACCGTCGGAGCTAGCTATGTGTACGGTACATTGCTTCACTCATGAGTTTGTGTGCGCGAGTGTGTGTGTCTGGTACGGATATTAGCGTGCGTCAGGTGCCAGCCTCGTTTAAAGGGGCTAAGAAAATAAACCCCATAATTGCATGTAACACCAATCAGCTTTAATACGGCTGCAGCACAGAGCCCTGAGGGGTCCCTCTGACCTAAAGTAAGGGGGCTGCAGGGGGGGTGTCCTGCATGCAGGCCACGGGGATGGCCTGTGCCTTCAGCCCCTCCCCCACACACCCCTAACCCACCCAGTACACTACATCTACGGGGATTAGCCGTTTCACTATCCAATTACACGGCCCAGATTTCACGGGCAGTAACGCCTAATTCCACTGGTATTACGGCCTGATTAATGGGCAGGGGAGCAGTACTTCATGGGCAGGGGAGCAGTATTTCTTGCTGAAGCTGTTTTTCCAGACACTCTCCCTCTTTGGCAAACCATTTTGTGAATGCGTCTCGTAACACCTACACATAATCTGCAGACATCCAAAAACTAAAAGCTATTACTATAATTAGTAAAATTATTATTACAAAAAAAAAAAACAACTGAAATAATTCCCTAGCAGATCAGGGATGTTATGCATTTTTTTAATTTGCATTTCCGTACACTTGATATTTGCTCATTCCATTTAGTTCCTTCGGGGAAGAGGGGTATCCAGGTAGTGGACATATTAAGAGCCAATCCGTAGGCCATTGCTACAGCTAGAGGTGGATAGTTCAGATCCAGAAAGTAAAAATCCAGTCCAAGATTTTGTTTCAACCAACCAGTTGAGTATAAAGAGTCACAGTCAGAGAGTACTCAACTAGATGGTTGAAGCAAAATCTTGGACTGGATTTTTACTTTCTGGACCACCGATAACACCAACCCCCTTATGATCAGGGCCGGCTCTACCTTTTTAGGGCCCTGGGCAAAGCTGTCCTTGGGAGCCCCCCCTAGCAAGAAAACCCATGATCATTTCACTTACACTGCCGTGTAAGTAATATGGGGGGGCTGGGTAACTGCCTATTCTGCCAATAGCCACAGTCAGCGCGGCTCATGAGTGACTCATCTCCGGTTTTGGGGGGGGGGGGGGGGCATTGTCCCGGGGGTCTGCTTCTTAACGAACAAATTGACTCAGTGCCACAGCAATGGAGAAGATTTCCATGTCTTTAATTAGAGGGATCAGGCTGAACAAATTAGATCCATCTTGACAATGTGAAAGCCCCTCTATTGCTCCATGGACAACACGTTCTTAGGGGATGCATCTTATTTAGAGTTAAAAGTTATTTAGAGTCACGATTATTACTCTGTTGTTAAATAATGTACAAGGTATTGTACTGTAATCATTAACTTCATTAAGATTTGCTGTATTTTCAGCAAATGAAAAATGAACGATCCTTTATGTCAGGAGCAATCTGCAATATTACTGCCCATCTGGGGTTGCTGCACAGTAATTTTAATGCTCTTTCCAGCTTGTTCCCCCCGTGCCCCCAATACGTGAGGTTCGTTTAAGTTGACACCCAGGACGAGAACTTTGTGGGTATGGTTTCAACCGTGTTAAGGACACAGCTAGTTTAATCACAGAGCAGAATCTAACAGAAAACCCTTAGGTAAAAGAAGCGTGAAGACATAAAAAGAAAATCTTTTGAATGCAATATTAGATAAGATTTAGTGTTTAATTAGATGTAATTAAGGCAAGAGGAAAGTGGCAGAGAAGCTGTTGCTTGCAATGGCAGGTATAGTTTGAACAGGAAACCTTACCTGTCCACTGTTGGCAAGGTCGTCCACAGACAGCGAATTGTCCAAACGTAGAGCGAGGCCAAAGTCACACAGGCAGCAGGTGAGGTTCTTCTTGACGAGGATGTTGGAGCTCTTTAGGTCCCGGTGGACGATGGGGACCTTGGGGCGCCCGCATGGGGTGTGGTCGCTGTGCAGGTGAGCCACAGCCCGAGCCAGAGACTCCCCCAGAAGCCAGAGGTCCTGCCAGGTGATGATGTGACGAGTGAGGTATTCCTGCAGGTTACCCCGGGGGTGGTAGGCTGTGATGAGCCAGTACTGTTTCTGCGCCTTGCGGGTCTCGGCTGTCAGGAAGTGCAGGATGTTCTCGTGCTTCAGGTTCATGTCGGAGAAGATGTCCTTCTCGTTCTTCCAGGACGCGTACTCCTCTTCTGGGAAGATCTTGACTGCCACCGTCTCGAACTGCTCCGAGGGACTCTGCTTGAGCTTGGCCTTGTAGACCTCGGCGAACCGGCCTTTGCCCACTTGCACGTCCAGCTCGATGGGCAGCGGCTCCATGTTGTGGTTCAGGTTGTTAGCGTGGGTGGAGCTGCTGTCGGAGCGGTCGTCGGGCATGATGGGGCCGGTGTCGCTGTGGTCCAGCTGATCTTTGGGTCTCAGCTTCTTGCTTTGAATTTGGCGCCGGCGATATACCCTGTACATGTAGAAGATGGTGATGACCAGCACCGCCAGGACAAGCAGAGGAAGCAGGCTGATGAGGATGACCCAGTCCACCTGGAAGTCCTCAGGGGGATTTTGATCTTGGGTAAAAAAAAAAAAAAAAAAACACACACACACACAAAGAAAGCACGAGTTATGGGTAGGCACTTCCGTAGGTTCCATTATGTTGTGACCAGAATAAGACAAATCAAGACAAAATGTATGAATCAAACAATTACACACAAACAGTATAATGATGATAATCATTTAACAAGGCCTTCTGGCTATATGACACACAAAAACCACAAAGAGCCACAACTGTTTCCACTGGACAGAACAAATGTGAATTAAGGGCTTTATTTTTGTTCAAAGAACAGAGAAGAATGCTGAGAACTTGGGTGTCAGCTTGGTGCAGATGTCCAGGGGCAGTCTGAGGGCGACCAGGCAGCTGGATCCAGTGAAAGGGCTGAACTGGACGAGTGCCTGAGAGCATCTGTAGAAACCTACTCTTTGAAATGTTACAGCTGGTGATTTAGGAGCACCTGAGGAATGCTGATAGAGTGATGTTGGACAGCAAGCACGGTCTGTCAGATCACTGTCACTACGCAGGAGGCTTGAGGGAGATGTGCTGCATTGCTACCAAGACCTAGCAACCAATCCATTTGATGCTGAACCTGAAAATTCGGTAACATTTTACTCAAAGCAGTCATCACAATGCATTATAGACACCTTCATAATCCATAATTATGCATTAGTAAAGTGTTCTGAACATGGCTACAATTATTTAGAAGAAGGCATAACGCATTATACCCATGTCTATTATGCATTATGAATGCTTGATGAAACTCACATCTATGATGCACTATAGATACCTTTGTAATACAGTACATTACAGAGCGTCCTTAATTCTTATACTCTGCCCATTATAATGCATTATGAAGGTATCCGTAGTGTACTATACATGAGAGAGAGCACCATAAAGCATCCATAATGCATGATCAATATGACTATAATGTGTTGTGGCATTTTATAAATAGCTACAGCCGTGTTTAATACTTCAGGAATGCATAATTATGTGTGACGCATTATGATGGCTGCTTTGAGTAAAATGTTACTGAAAATTATAATATTATTATGTGTCTGAGGAAAATGAATCAATCTGAAGTGAACACCAGTCCGAATTCCTAGCTGCGCAAAACAGTGAAAACAAAAAAAATGCAACTTGCTAGCCTTCCTCTGTATTATGTAGAAGTCTATTGCTAATTTTGCCTGACAGACTAGCATGTGACACGTGCAGAGACTTAAAATATAGTGATTATTACATATGTGAATATGCAGCTGACTCGGCTGGCTGAGACTGGCTGATGTCTGTCTCAGGGACTGAAAGGCAAAGAGATGTAGAGCTGAATGACAGGGACGTAGGACCCTGATCCCCATGGCCTCGCGGGGAAGGGTTTCCCTTGTCTGCGTGCATCTGTGAGCGGCTTACAAACAGCCTGCCTCAGCCTGCTCTCCGTTGATCCACCACCACAGATATTAATCTGCTTCACAGTTCCTGAGAGAGGCTTCAGGAACAGGAAGAAAATTCCTCAACAAGCTCAGACTCTTACTGGTGGGCCGCCGTACCAATTAAACCACCAAGCAACCAAACAAAGAGTAAAACTCCACAGCTACCGCAAAAGTTATTGGCTGCTCTTTGACAGAGTTGTAGATTATATTATTTATCCCTGTGAATCACTGGGTGATGCAGCCGAAGGTGTTTATGCCAGACAGGGTGAGTCACTACTCACAGACACAGCAAAATTCTGCCATTGAGAGAAGCTGCTTAGCCCCTACATGACGGATGAACATTAAAGTCACAGCTGGTCCCTTTCACCTCCCAGCCACTAGAGGGAGGCGTTCTCTATTGACTCACGAATCTGTAAGCCCTTGACACAACTGACCCACCCATGAGACAAAATCCTTCCCAATGCAATCACTCCACCCCACAATGGACATGCCCATTGACCCCATGGATGGGGTTCACTTCTTCACACTAGGAGAAGACTGGCACAAATATAACAAGAATATGCGTCCGTATACACACACAAACACACACACACACACACACACACACACACACACACACGAGTAAATAAAATACAAACAGGCAGATACAGAAAAGCACAGAATGATACAATACCAAATCTACAATAAAGGAATGAAGAAACTAACTGGCACGGTTAACGGTACGACCAAGTTATTTTTATTTAGATGAAATAAACAATGCTAATTGTGGACTGGTGTAAAGCTAACGGGGCAGCGCAAACCATCTGAGGACCTGAGCCTGACGCCAGACAGGGAAAATCTTATTTGTTTTTTTTTTCCCAGCCAACAGTAACGATTAAAAAAGCAAGACCCCGAAATGCCAAGATATTCCAGTACAGACTGTTCTCACATGTCGATGAGATTAGTCTGCCCAGCGATTGTCTGCTTTCCTGAGGAAAGTTTCCAACACATCATAATGCATCATGTGTAAACACAGAGGTTAAGACATCTGTGTGCTTTTTTCCTTCTGCAATGTGTTATTGGTTAAAAGGGCCGGGATACCCAACTCAGACATGATATCACTATAAATGGGCAATGGACACCCTCCCCCAGATCCCCCCCAGGTCTTAAACAAAGGCTGTATGATTAAAACCAAACTGGGGGAAGTAAGCTGGGAATACACACAGTCTGTACTAGCCGGTCCTGGGTGGCACACGGACCACAGTGTCTTGCTGGACTCTTGTACAAATTTTTTAGGGCCTAAGCCAATTGTCACAAACCACACATCCAGCATTGCTTCTCCTACCCCATCTGCCTCAGGGGCAGAAAACATGATGGGATTATTTCCTCTCCACCACTCGCTGCCTGCAGATCCCAAAGAGTCAGCCTTGCTAACATCTCCACAAATATGACATCACCACTCCTGACGTCAATTGGGAAGTTAGGGCGACTGGGGACCAGCAGGGGGCATCCTAACTGCCTCTGTAGGAACTCCCATTGTTTACCACGTGCCCTGAATGTCATTGTCTTAAAAGAAGATCACCCTGCTAATAATAGCCAGTGTAAACCTCTAGCTTGGCACTCCTGTGGAATGCACTGTGTTTACCCGAAAGGTGCCTGATATTTCCTGTTGTTTTATATAGGACGATCCTGCATCTACTGGCAGAACTCATACAAATGTTACAGCATAAAGGCATAGTGTTAGCGCTCTCTTAACGTTTTCCGTCTGGGGTGTCCTGGAAAAAGGCAGTGAGTCACTGCAGGTAACAAATGGCTGCTTTCCCCCTCAGAGACTTAGATTCCACCGGATGTGGAATCGCTGAAGATGTGCAGCTGACAAAAGTAAATACCAGCCTTTTTTCCCCTGTCATGCTCTTCTTTTCCAAATAGCCCGAGGTCAGAACATCCAGCAAACAGCAGGCCAGTGCTTCTGTACCAAATTAGCCCGGTATCAGCCTAATTTACCAAGCTTTGCACCAATTAAGTATGTTTAGAGAATTCAAAGTGAGGCAGACTGTCTGCTCAAGCCTCCTTGATAAGTTTGTCTGGAATTCAAACTGTGACAGCGAGAGGCGCCAAGCGGTGCCAAGGTGAGCTTTTGATCTCCAGATGCAGACGGAACCTCTGTCAGGAGAGCCGGCTGGATATGAGGGCGTAGATCTGGGGAGTGACAGGCGGTGTGGGCAGCAGGATCGTCACGAGAAGGAGGTTCCCCCCCCCCCCCCCCATAGAGAGAAGCAGAAAACCACTTAAAGTGAACAAAAATTAGCTCAAGAACAGAATGGTAGCCATCCTGCAGAGTCCCTCAGCAGGACAGGGACCCTTGCAAAGCCAGCTCAATGGCAGCAAAATCAGCACTCCAGGACGATCCTGCTCACATTTGCTCCGATTAGATTTATTACACCTCTCGTTAAGGCTATTTAAAAAAGCATGCAGAACATACAGCAGAGCCAAAACAAAAAAATCCCGTGGTGTATCACGCCAAAGCCACCCCAGTCGGCCAAGAAAGTCAGACATTTGTTTTGGTTGCAGACATTTTTACAAAGCCCACCCCTCACATATCTGGACATCAACGGAGATTGTAGGAGCAGCAAATCGCTGACGGGGAGGTATGCCCGCTCACGGTGCTGGTGCCGCACTTACGGTATTGTGACTTCATAGACGTTTCTAGAAGCACTAGTGGGAAGTGGGGGTAGCGGCGTGAGGCATTTCTAGGCCCAGTGGCAAACACTCTGTAAACAAACACGGACTTCCTGGAACGCGGAGAACATATCGCTCCAGCAGAAGGAGTATCCACCCGTATACTGTTCCCAGCTCAGAAACAGGTCTTTCTGCTCAATAGGTCATTGCCAAGAATGTACTACTTTTGTTATTTATTTGTTACAAGATTAAATAAAAATTCAGTTCTGCAGAATCCGTATGGATTTCCACATGGATGGCTGAGTTTCAGTGGCTGGCACTGCCGTCTCATTCCTCAAAGATACATATAAGTAGCAATAACTGCACAAATACAAGTGACGAGGTGGCCGAGTGGTTAAGGCGATGGACTGCTAATCCATTGTGCTCTGCACGCGTGGGTTCGAATCCCATCCTCGTCGTGAATGATTTTCCTAACTTAAACAAAATTGGGTATCGATCAGTGAAACACCATCTCATTTTCACAATCGATCACAGCTTCACTTGCTACACTGAGGTACTCTCTCAGTGTCATGGAGGCATCTTGGCCAACTCTGTCAGAAAGAACACCTTCAGGCCTGGTGAAATTTTGGGGTTCGGGAGCGTAAACATTTCACTTCGGGTGAAGCCCCAGTGCCTCAAGGGAGCTTACATCTACGGTGTTCTTGTTCTTCAGCGTCAGGCTTCATCTACAGCTCAGACACTAATGGCCTGAAATCCTTCCGCGAGGTCTGTGGTTTCTTCAATAGGCAGCTGTTCACGTTCCGATGCAGCATTCCGGAACTTTGACACCTCCCACCATGCTGCTCGAATGGTTTTTGCCAGACAAAATGTGCTTCAGTTTGAGAAGGACAAGTGGCTTTGACTCTCTCTTCCGTGGAATAACGTTACAGACAGTGCTGAGGGTCACACAGATGATGCCATATCAGGGGGGAAGGCAAGGTTTCCCAGTTTTCTCAGCTGATTCAGCTCACCCCTAACTGGTTTTGTCAGCACTATAAATGTTGGGTGTGTTCCGTGGTTCTTTGTGCCAGTAAACCTGTCCAGATGACCATGCCCTTCCTATTTCCTGTCAGCTAAAAATTAAGCCTTCTTAACGAGATGACCCTACATATTCTGCTGCAGCGGTTCAGGCTGGATTGTGAACCTGTGAGCCTGTCCCATATTACAAATCCCCCAGTAACCTCCACCCTCCCCCCCCCCCCCCAAAACATACCAGGGCAAGTGGAGGGGGTGCTGATGTATGTGTGTTCTGGCTGAAATTGTGCGCGACCGATCCCTGCCAGGTTCTGCTGCTCCACTTCAACTTAAACACAGACAGGAAACCACACGTCTGCATTGCTACACCGCTTTTCCGAACCAGGCCGGACCCGTCTGGCCTGCCCCCCCACAGAAGAGAAGACCCCTGGAGACAGGGATGATGCTCCACTCCCTCATCTGCGAGCCTGGTGTAGTGATCATCTCGGAGTGCCTCGCTGTCAGGCATGCATCTATGCTCCCATGCTTCTGTGCAACGCGCTCCGTTCACCTGGACAATGCAGATGCAATTCCAGCTGCCACCCCATCCCAAGGCTGCATGCACTCCTGTTGTGAAGCTACACGATTTTCTCTGCCATACTCATCGAAATCACATTCATACTACAGATGCACCACATTGGAGTAACTGTTTGCGGTGAGCAAAATGCTAAGGATATACAGTGGTTGTCCTAGCAACATGCAGCAAAAACAAAGATTAGTCCTGGCTTGTGTAGCTGGAAAGATTTGGTGTAGAAACACACACACATGCGCACACAAACGCATGCACACAAGCACGCACACAAGCACGCACAAAAGAGCAGAATGCTCTCATACAGGCACAGGAACTGCAGAATTCCTCAACAACTGGAAAGATGCCCTTCCTGAACTTAAGCTTACAAACCCATTTCCTTTGGTGATTTTTCGCTCCAATTTTTCCTATTTTTTACTCCAAGAGTAAAGTGCAGAGATGTAAAGTTATATATTATCACTTTATGTTGAATTTTATACTCCAAGATAAAGTCTCGCACTATTTATTGAAACTACTTGTTAAAAGATGAGTCCCATTTAAAACTCGAGGGACAATTGTACATTGACTAAAAGATTAAATAATGTATTGGCAGGATGAAAGAATAATTTTTTCAAAAGAAGGACAAACACAATGGACCCAAAAAATGAACAAATTATAACCTTGTCTATCACTGACCTTGAAAGACACACACATTTCCACCTAGGACTGAGTCCAGCATTGTAACAACTTCCTGTTTAGGAGTTCACAGGATATGATGTCATTGTTGCTATGAGAAACTCTCTCATTGGTTTTAATTTTCTGGTTCTACAGCATCGATTCTTTCTCACTGGTCCTGCCTCACCAAACAGATGTTCGGTGCCGAGTGCTCAGTATCGTCTCTTGGAACAGTATCAGACCAAACCAATG
The DNA here is from genome assembly GCA_026779605.1 of Mormyrus hasselquistii. NCBI lineage: Eukaryota > Metazoa > Chordata > Actinopteri > Osteoglossiformes > Mormyridae > Mormyrus > Mormyrus hasselquistii. The sequence goes on from JAODKE010000146.1 coordinate 25,084,237, forward strand.
GATGGGCCAACAGACCAGAGGTTACTCACGGGTGTTAAAGATGAGATTGTCATTGCATTCATCTTCTTTGGAGCAGGAGCAAATGTAGATGCTGCTGCCTTGGGAGATCTTCTCCTTCATCACACATTTGGTGTTGTTGTAGTCGGTCAGGAACAGGCCGTACAGCTTTTTGGACGGGTCGTGGCAAAGTGTCTCCACCGAATTGTTGTCTTCCTTCTTTCTCCTGGGAAGACGGATAAGGAAACAGACCAGACTGCTCAATCGCAGAGCTGGGAGTTTCAGTCAAACTGAGCGGAAGCCATGCCTGGTATTTCACTACATCACATAACTAAGCATAACACTCTTATGCAAATTTTTCACAACTGCATTCAATGTGCGTGGTTATGAGGACGGCCCCATCCTCTCCTTTATTATACACCAGAGGAGGGTTTTAGACGATGTGGTGAGCTGGCATGGTGGTTGGCCCTGTTGCCTCACACCTCTGAGGCCAGGGCTCGAGTCATGTGGGGTTTCCCCTGGGTACTCCCAATTCCCGCCCACAGTCCAAAAATATGCTAAAGTCAATTGGAATTACCAAAATGCCCATAAGGTGTGTGTGCGTGTGTGAGTGTGCCTTGTGGTGGGATGGTGCCCCATCCTGGGTTGTTCAGTGTCTTATGCCTGTAGCCTCTGGAATAGGCTCCCCCCCCGTGACAGATACAGAAATGGAACATATGGATGGATGATATGACTGAGGCATCATTATGACGGCATTAATTTGTAGTAGGAAAAGGCTGCTCCCCTCTGATCTGAGATCAACTGGTAGTGGCAGCTTCGGTGACAGGACTCACCAGATGCTGACGCAGACCTCCTCCTCGAGCGCACAGGTGGACGTGATGTTGCAGTTGGTCAGGCACTCGCTCTTGCCGTCACATTTCGAGGGCTTCAAGTCGCAGAACTTGCAGAGGTTGTTGATCCTGATGCCAGACAGGTCTGTGGAAAAACAGGAAGGTGTCAACAGCAGCTGTGGAGAACACTCTCTTTGGTGTCCCTGTTTTAAATACGCTTCTTATTAATTTCCAAAGGTTCCTAGAGATGCTCCCTTTGCGTCAACAAACATAAAACGGCGATTCCAGATCAGGCAGTAACGGCTAAGCTCTAAAACTGAAAAGCCCATCACACCACATAAAGTAAACGTTCCTCTATAAAGAGTGACTCTCTTATAGCACCTGTCTGGCTTTTTTTCCCCACAATAGGAATCATCAGGCTGATTGTCAGTTGGCCTCCAATATCACACCTGTTCCTCGAAGCCACTTGCTTCTGCTGCCATTTGCTGGTGACTTAATGCCGTCTGTCTACTTCCCCAATTACTCCGGAGCAGCCGTGCTTGCAGAGTCTTCAGCATGTGCGCACACTCACGTTTGCACGCCCGCTCACTCACTCGTGCATGCATTTTGCTCTTTGGGGGAACTTCCCAATGAACCGTAATGCCGTTCACGACAGAGATGCGAGAGACATTTTCAAAAGGCACCTCATGGATCCCATCTTAAGTGTGCGAAGCGCCTCTTCACAAAAAACCCCTACAGGGGTTTAGAAACTTAACTACCAGAATCCAATTTTTATATGAGCACCTCAATAAAAACACAGAAAAGCTACCTGATAAACAAATTGTAAAAATAAATATATAGATCAAATGTCCACATTTGTAAGCTATTTATCAAAATCTGCACAAACGGAGCACAAATAAATGTATTTACCATGCATATTCACATGCAGTCACTACTATGTCACTACTATGTCACTACTATGAGGTGGTCGGCCAGTTCTAGAGCTGGGCCAGAGAAGCGCTTCTACATGTCGACACCATTCAACGATAGATGGCTGGGCGACACTGGCCAGAGTTTTTGAGTACATTTTATTCAAGTGAGAATGAATGTGGGACAAGCCTTACCATCCATGCTAGCACAAGGGATGTGTCGCAGAGTCTTACCATCCATGCTAGCACACAGAGGTGGCGATTTCAGGTCCTGAAAGTACAAATCCAGACCATGATTTTGTTTCAACCAACCCGTTGAGCATAAAGAGTCACAGTCACAGAGTACTCAACTGGTTGGTTGAAACAAAATCATGGTCTGGATTTGTACTCTATGGACCTGAAATCTCCACCTCTGCTAGCACAGGGATTGTGTTACAAAGTCTTACCACCATGCTAGCACAAGGGATGTGTCGCAGAGTCTTACCGGTATGCTATCACATTGCTAATCATGCTCCAGGTGCACAGAGGACACACAGCAGGTCCTTCTTAATATAGTACTGGGTTTGGCAAGCAGAAATATCTCATGAGTTTTGTGGTTGAATTATCTAATTTGATTGCAAATTGACAAAAAAAATCACTGGTAAGTGTTTGAATTTAACTTTCCTCAAGAAGCACATAATGGCAGCATCGTTTCACTTCTTTGCAAGTTTTTGACAAGCCGGTAATTTCCACCGCGGTTTCCAACCCTATGCTGCATTTCAGAAATGTGTGCGCATGTCCGCTCTTGTTTGTGCGTGTGTGTCGTAATGCACATGCTGTGGGGCTTTATCAGCCCAGACTTCTGCTGCATGCATCCATCCCGATAAGCCCCAGTGCTGCATGACGAGAGCAGGGTCTGCATCACAGATGACCAGAAGCTCTCCTATGTGACTCATTTCTGTCTGTCTGTCTCTCTCTCTCTCTCTCACACTCACTCACTCTCACACACACATACACACACACACACACATACACACACACACACAGGTTAGTAATTATATCTTTGCGAGGACTCTCCTCATTTCTATGGGGAAAACTCTAATCCCAACAAGATGACCTTGACCCCTACCCAGCCCTAACCTTGACCATAAGTAACCAAAGAAAATATGAGAATTTTGGCATTTTTTTCTGGAAGTCACAGGTTTTTATGAAACTGTTTTTCCCCTTGTGGGGACCGAAAACATGGTCCTCGCATCGTCAAAATAACAGGTTTTTATAATTGGTCCCTACAAAGTAACATATACCTGGACCCACCCACACACACACACACACACACACACAGAGCAACAGTGTTTCCCACCACTCGCACCGCGCATTTGTGTAGGGCCCCTGTGGTTTAGGCCCCTGTGGTTTAGGGCCCCTGTGGTTTAGGGCCCCCACAAAGAGTCAGTACACTGGCGGGCCCTTGGCCTGCACACACTCCAGATTACAGACTGTCTGGACTCCCAGCTGTTGTCCCTCTCCCTGTTTTATTTGAATCCCTTTGTTTAATTCCCTTCAGCCAAGTCCCCTTCCATTCAGAGTATTAACTGGTGTCCAGTACACTGCTGCATCTGCCAAAGTGGACAAGGCCAGAGAGAACGGCAGAACTGGAAAATAACGGCTGAGTGTAAAGAGAGTAAATATTTACCCTAAATGGGTGAGAGCAGCAGGGTTGGCTGGATGGAAATGAAGGGAGTTTTTTTTACTCATTTATGTCCGCTTTTCTTTTGCCTGCTCCAGTGCTCGCGTTTGAGCGCTCAGGGGTCTATAGGGACTCTCTAGCTGGGCGGCTGCAGGTTTAACAGCCTCAAGAGCAGATGCATAGTCCTCCCTGTGGATGACAAGATTTGCCTGGTCTGCAGAGAGTTTGTTATGGCAGAGAAAAAAAAAAGATGGTCTCCAACACCTCAGTGGGATGAGCTCAGAAGGACAGGTCCGTGATTTAGCTATGGATGGCTGAGGACCAGCTAAGGTCACGTGATCCTGCTAACATCGAATGAGAACTGACCGGTGCTTCTCAAAAGCATAAGTCCCCTTCATTGTGATGGTAATCTCCAGATTTCCTTAGCAGTGCTGGTGGGTATCGAAAATTCTTACACCATTTAGAGTCAGATGGTGAACGTTCTTCAGACAAAGCCCAGTGACTCCAACCAGAACGACCAGGACAGCAGAGCTCTCGGCAGATTTCACTGGCCGTTTTTAACCAGAGTTTCTTTTCATTTCAGTTGTGCCGCTAACGGGTCTGTTCGGCACACAGTTTGGAATTCATTCTGATTTCGTCTGATGCGTCTCAGGAGCTCCCAGCTGCTTGCCGGCACTGTAATTTTGAAACTGCGATGTAACCGCGGTAAAAACAGCAGCCACTGAAAAAAACATCTCGGTAACGACTTCGGCAGAAGCCAGGAAGGCCAAAGGGAGACGGGGCCCCAGAACGCGAGTGAGCGCTCAGTGTTGTGACAACCGGCGGCGGCAGGCCCACACCTACAGTACACTCTCCAGGAAGCACCTTTCTGCTCTTTATACAGCCCACTCAGTTCAGTTCAGGCCACGTGGATGCATAATACAGCCTCTTATCGGATGATTTCTAGCTTGCCATCGCACCTCTATCAGGAAATCTCCACCACAAAGACGCCGTTCGTCTTGTGTGTGCAAGAGGCAGAAGGCTTAAACACAGACAGAGCGACTTGCTGGTAAACAAAAGCACTTTGCCTGTTTTGTTTCTAACCTGCTACAGATCTTTCAGTCAAGGCTCCTTTTGAGAACCACAGCCTTGCAGCAATAGAGGACACAAAGGCTTTGCATACCAGAACAAAGGAAACACTACACCGAGTTATATTTTCCATTCTATATCATCTTCACTTTCTTTACCCTAAACCTACTTTTCTTTAGCCCGAGTCTGCTGTACGTTCTTCATAAGCATCCTTCGTGAGCTCACATGCAGCGCAGGTTGCAGTGAACCAGGAGCTGTGTCTATTCATCTCACACAGAAATCAGAAGCCTAACAGTGCTATTGAACCTGTAAAAACGTGACAGATCACAAGCAAAACACCGCAGACATCACACCCGGTTCTTCTCCTTGTTTGGTTTTACTGGGGTAGGGGGTGGTGGTACTGAAGCTCCTTTGAGCTCTGGCGAGGCATGTGATAGGGGATCGCTTCCGCCGCCATGAGCCGACTGATAAGGGCTGGCAAAATATGGCCACTTTGGGAATCAGGAGACCAGACTCTATACCTCCAAGCGACAGTGTGGAGGGTCAGCATAACTGGGGGTCCGCATTTCAGCAACGCTGTACCCTAATCCTAAGGAAAATTGACAGTGCTGTTCCCATAAGCCATAAAGGGTGCGTGTTTAATTCTGCCCATGATGTCCTCATTTGCACCTGCGTACTGGGAGTTTGGATGGAAATTTAGTCAGCTCTCTCTGTAGCCCAGTGGTTGTTGGTTCAAGTCCCAGTTATTGTATAGGATTCCAAAAAAACACCACTCTAAGGCTGTGGTAAGAGGCCACAGCGTAGATCGAGATACAATAGCTGGGTTACCCTCTGCGTTCTGGGCGTCTGATAAGAGGAGCAGGAGTGAACACATCAACCTGTTGTTCCACAAAGAAGGTCAGATTAGAAAGTTATTTATATCAGCAACAATTATCAGAGTCTTTTCATTTTAGGGAAATGTCAGAGTCATATTGTAGTTGGAGCCAGTGCCTCCCTTGACAGTGAAGAAAAGTTTGGATCGGGAACAGCATCGATAGCGGCATTGAAAAGTATTTCTGGACTCAAACATACAGTTAGGCATTTCCATTTTCAAAAAAATAAAACGCTTCAGAGGGCAGTTAGAAATATCACGAGAGGAATAAAAGCCTTTGGAACTACGGGAAGAATAGTGCCTTTAAAATAACTCTGGTTATTTTTGAGTATAATTACTATGTTGAAGGACCAGCATATGGGTGTGAAAACAAACGTCGCATGTCTGAGAGAGGAGAGAGGAAAAAAAAAAAAAAGACTCAAAAAATTCAGCATGTACAGAGTCTGTGTGGGGGGGGGGAGTTTGTTTTTTCCTTCAGTGGTGAAGGAAAACGGTGGTGGCGGAGCAGGCCAGCCTGAGCGACAGCGGCGGCCGCAGCCACATACCATGCGCGCGACGCATTACGAGCAGCGTGCAGGAAACACAGACTGCGTACGCATCTACGCACATGTCCTTCCTCCCTGCCCTCACGCTAAGCTGCTGCACACCCAGCTCTACCACACCATCTCGGTTCTGACCTCTTATCACGTCTAGACAGCGGAGGCCTCACCATCGGGGTGCACGAGCCCGATAATTCGGAAGAGATGACAGGTGGCGGTTAAGGAATCCAGAGCAGGCAGTCCGGAGATATGCACGTGTAGCGCCCTTCTGGCCGTCGCCCAGGGGGGACGGCGTAGGAACGGAAACGGCAGGCTGGTGCATGGAGGTGCAGGGGGAGGCAAGGAGGGCGGCCTAATTGGGGCTCAACTGCCTGTAATTGTGGGGGGGGGGGGGGGGTACTGAAGAGCTGGTGCAGGTGTTCATCCCCAGTCAAAGGTATGGTTTAGAAAATGCACTTATGATCTACGTATAAGCTTAGAGAAACAGACTTCATGAGAAATTTAAACCCAGTAACCATGGTAACCACATCAAATTTGTGCAAAGAATCCACCAGAAATCCATCCAATAAATTGGTAAGAGAATAATATTCACAACAACATATGTGAGGAAAAAGCACACATAAAAGTTCAGAAACTCGAAGCCGCAGCACAAGCCTCACATTTCGACTTTGGACGTAATCATTAGCTTAAAAATTGCGCCATCACACCGCTTCCTAAACCGCCCAATGAGGTGGCTGCTCATACCCCAGTGTCACCAATCCCACAAGTAAACACCTGCTGTCCAATCATGGTGGCCCGTCAGCAACATGTGACTTCCAGTTGGCATTGCAGTACTGCAGACGGAATTTCTTTGCAGTATGGCATTTATGGACTTTGTGTTTGGTGTCATTCGTGTTTGTTAACACCAAAATGTGTTTATTATAAATAGTTGGGGTACACCAGTAGAATAAAAATGCACCTAAACAAATTAAATAAGCAACTTAATTTAATAAGTAAGTTTCCTGCCATAGGCTGCGGGCAGGCTTTGCAACTTGGCCAAAGAGGTCTGGGAGTCCCACGGAGCACAGTGGCTTGGCGACAGCTGTTTGGCACAGTGTCTCCGTTTCCTAGGTTACGGTGGAGAAGATGGGTCCCTCTGGTAAATTCCAAGCCAGTGACCACGTGCCAGGTGCTTAGAGGGATCCAAGCACACAGATATGCTACAAGGCCTGACAAAGCATGTGATACATAAACGTATAGCGGCAGACGTATTTGCCAGACGTGCTGGAAAAGGCATTAAACACGTGGCATGTTTTTACAAAGAGCGCAAATCCACCATGCGGGCAAACCCGCCTCGCCACCCCCGTCCGTCATTCACAACACGCCCACAAGGACAGAAAGATGGCGCCCGGACAGAACCTAGGTGTATTCAGTACTAGGAGAACCTGGCCAATCCAGGTCACTTCTCAGCCATGGTAACTTCTGTCTCACATGACAGGTCATGGGGACAATGTCGCCCCGTACCATAAATCACAGAGCTCAAAGGCAAGATACTTGGACTCAACCATGAATGAGCAACATTTTTCGCTAGATGGATGGATCACACTTGGTGGTGATACATCTATGTGTGTTTAATGTTTCCATTTTCTAGCTGACGGCCTGTTGCATTGTTCTACCAGTGAGATGGATTCAGGCCAGAGACATTGTAACCTACCATATGGGAACACAAACTAAATGCCAGCAATAAGCAAACCTGCCAAGCAGTGCATTTCCAACCTTCATTCTTGAAGTCAGGACAATGTTGCCCCTACAGTGCTCGCTATTAATTGCTACTTATGATGCTTATTTTCTAAATCAAATAGTGTGATTCATTGTTTAAGCGCTCAGCTGGACTAGATACACACAGCTGTTTCAGCTGTGGTTTAGTAGACAGTTAAATGTACAACAGTATATTCTCCGCAGTTCACTTGCCAGAGGGCCCATCAAGAGAGTTTTACAGCTTAATTTGTATTATTGGTCATGTGACCAATCCCATCGAAGAGGAAAAAAATGGAGTATACCGCAGCCTTTTCAATATTCCATATTCAATACATTAGACACTCTCATAGAGCAAAGTTGACTGAAAAACAAAACTGGGTGCGTTTACTCACTATTTACGGGACGCAAGCGTACCAGAGCGAGAAATAATATTTAAATTTTTGTTTACACAAATATACCAAGGATATTTCCAACTAGCATTAACGTGCTAAAAATAAATTACAGTAGCATATGGACCGTCCAGGTGTGTCTTAATGCGATAGCCTTATTTATGACAGACACAAGACCGCAAACTGGCTACGTATGACGATATAATCTCTGTTATGATTACCATTTTAATTACGGCTGTTGTTCTGATACCTTACAGTACAGTAAGTGACTTTTTATATTTATATTGTTGCTCATAATAATCACCACTACACCAATAATAAGTCTGATGCAGTTGCTCTTGGGGTTTTAATACAAAAAACAAATAAACGAACTGCTGTACTGCGAATCGTGCAGTTGATTTGCGGTCGTGATACTAGTTACAAGCGAAAGTTAATCCGTTATAAGGTCAATGCATGTGCGCCGCCCGGTTATTGTTATTTACTGCTACGGTGACAAGAACAGAATAAAAGTGAAGCCGAAATCGTAGTAAAGTAACCGGAAGAAAACACTGCCGCTGGTGTATTTCGCGTCCTTCTCTGGGGGGGTCGCTGAAAAAAAAACATTTTCTGCTTAAGGAGGCGTCTTAAGTGTGGAGTTTGCGAAGGAGCCCCCGCGCAAACCTGCCGCAGGCAGGGGGGGGGGGGGGGCTGCCCTGCCGTATTGGCTTACCGGCGCCCAGGTATCCGATAACCAAAACTATGCATCAACCTTAAACTTTTAAGCACTTTTTAAGGGCTGAAACCACCTGCTGCGCGCATTTAACTCTCACAGCAGCCTCCACCACATACTACAGCCGAAACGCAACCTTTCTTAAACACTTTGTAAGTCGCATGATTATTAATAATACTACGTAATTAATACGTAGTATTACTATTATTACTATTGTTGTTATTATTATTATAGACACTAGTTCGAACGACGGCACGTTCAAGAAAGTATTCGAGAAGCAGACTCACGGTGCATGGCGAGGTGGACGGGGAACTGCGCTATGGCCAAGGCGAAGACGGAAAAACAGACCCTCCAGACATCCATTTCAGCGGCGGCTACTCGGGCTCCTGATGTTCATTAAATAGCCGATGAGCTGCTGAGGGCTGGACGAAGATCCCCGGTTTGAAGAGGAGGGTGGGGTGCAGCGGGGCGGGGTGGGCAGGCGCCCCGTTTTAAGTTTTTGTACCGCCAAGGAGAGATGTGTGCAGTGAAGGCTGCTATGTCAGCGAAGTGAGTACTTCGGGGATCTAAACTTCGGCTTGTGACTCAGACACTGTGTTCACTTCCTCTCTCTCTCTCTCTCTCTCTCTCTCTCTCTCTCTCTCTCCACACTTCTGTGTACTGTATGTGTTTCTCTGTGTCTCAACTTCACCCTGTTTCTTGCTGTCCGTGCATCTTTCTCTCCCTGTCTCCGTCTCTCACCCTATATCTGTCTCACTCCCTCTTTCTCCCTGTCTGTGTCTCTCAGTCAAAGAAACGTGGTAATTGCATACCTCCCAGTTCAAATATAGAAAACGCCACAGCAAATGACATGTTTCACCAGACTGTACGATGCTTAAAACGAAGCAAGCAAGCAGAAGTGCATGAAGAAACGCCACAGCCTACACCTTAGCTCTCAGTGCTCTCTGGTATATTTATGGATGTTTCTATATATTTCCTTTTAAGCAGCCTGAAAAGCCCCCCCCAAACACACACACATACAAGGCAAATATACACAAACAACTGGAAATATAGAAGTAAATTAGAAAGTTTTACATACATCTGTCATAAAAGCTGAAGTTCATGCCAAGAAAACAGTTTACTCCGTAGTACAGTAACCAACATCCTTCTTGCTGCGGGTGTTCATTTTTATTTTTGTCTTTTGTGTATTTCTTAAATGGAAGACATTTCACTCCACAACAAACAGCAACACACATCACACGTAACATGAGAAATGTGGGGGGGAGACTTTCCCATACAGTCGAGACCTACTTCGGTTGTGTGTGTGAATGTTATATTTTTTTTGGGTGGGGGGGCGATGAGCAGCTGACTCCCCAATTCTTGCCATTTTCCACCTATGTTTCAACACGCTGGCAGGGAGTGACTCATTCCACTGGGAGAGAGAGAGAGAGAGAGGGAGAGAGAGAGAGAAAGAGAGGGAGAGAGAGGGAGAGAGAGAGGGAGAGGTAGGTAGGGAAAGAGAGAGTGTTAGTGTGCATCTGGCCAAAACCTGCACGTAGATGGCAAATATACAGCATCTCCCTGAGACGTTAAGCCCCTTCTTGTCTAAATACAGATGCGTCTGCGGCCTCCAGGACCTGCCTCTCTTTCTGAGCTGAGGCAGGAAGCCCGGCGAATTCCATCCCAAGTGCGTCCGACCCATGAAAACAGCAGCCTGCCGTTGGGCAGCAGAGCCAGCAGGCTAACTGGAGAGGTTATTTACTACAAGAAAGTGTCACACTTTCCCCAGCTTCAAAATGAGGAGACACTTTTATGGGCAGTTCTAGGTTGCGGCAGGACGGCGAGAATTCTACCAAAAAGAAACCTCACTGTGGTCTCCTACATTTATGCCCCCGGATAATCGTCCAGATTTGCAGAGAAGGAATGTGACCTCTTACAGAACACCTGATACTATGCCTTAAACACCCTGCCCCCTTTCTTACTCATCTTAGAAAAGTTGTGGTTTTTTTCATCAAGGTCAATTATTTTCTGGCAATTAGTGTTGACAGTTGACACTGTGCCGTAATACCGCTGTTCTTTCTCAGGATGTGACTGGGAATTTCGCATGCTGTTAAATAAACTTCACCATCGGGGCAGTGCTGAAAAACAAAGATGTGTTACGCGTTTCTGGGAAGCCGGATGGAAATGAGAGTGTGAAAGAAAATCAGCTGCTTCCAATAAACTCATTTTTTTTCTTTTCTTATGGACAGTTTTTCATCCGTGATGTCTGGACTCAAGGGGCTTGATCTTACAACACTAGAGCTTCTGCGAAGTGTCTTTTTTTTACCAGAATGCAGCATGGAATGCACTGTACTTCCTGTTCCAAGCCACAACACCGAGGCTCTGTCTGAAAAGGGGGAGGTTGAGGGTCCGCAGAAGATGATGACGTCACCAGCCAAGACTGCAGGCTGCTGTTAGGTGACTGGTGTAAATACCACAATGGTAAACCTGTTGTACCTTTGAGAATTGCGAAACCGTCAGCTGCAGCTATACTATCTTCTGACAATAAATATTAGGCATACTTTCAGCGTTACCACTTAAGAATACAGTATAACTATTCCGATAGTCAGTTGACCTGACAGTTGACCTATTTTTGTTAAAATGTTTAATTAAAACAAAATATTCACAAGCATTGCAAATGCATCATAATTAAAATTTAATTATTATTATGAATTTGAGAAGAATACTCCAGATCTGAAGAACACAGAGGTGGAGACAAATTTTGAAGTCCCTTTATGCTGAAGTTCAGAATGACCACGTGCCTTTTGGTCTCCTGCCAGACAGGAAGGGCATGCGGTGAAATTGTACTACACTGTAACTTCACTAATACTGTAGTTCAAAAGGAGCAAAAAGAAACAGTTTGTGTCAGGGGTAAGAAGTTCACCCTCAGGTGCTTTTGTGTGATTTTTAATAAATCAGCTACTGTGGCAGTTTTTCAAGCCACCGTTTATAAAGTTAACAAGGAATCTGGCTGGGGAGAGAGTGTAATGCTAAGCTAGGGGCCTCTTTGTTACCGGGTCTGTGACTGATCTTTAATTGCACCTGTTCGAGTCACTTTCAGAAGGTCTTCAGAGTGTGACAAAGTCTCTCTGCATTCCAGGTTCCCGCTGAGGCTTGAGACAAGCTCCACTTTGTCCTCTGTCTGCCGGGGGGGCCTCCAGCTGACCACACACGGAAGAAGATCAGGGAAGGTGATGTAACATTCTGGGGAAGGTGTGTGTGTGTGTGTGTGTGTGTGTGTGTGTGTGTGTGTTCCTGAGGTTGTGTGTGGCGGGGGCATGTTTACCAAGTTTCAGTCGTTAAGGTGACCTGGGTGTGTGGAGAACACAGGTGCTCTGTCCTGTGTGCACACGTCGGCGGATGACGCGAGTATTTACACGTGAGGGGGCGGAGCCAAAGACCAGACGCATGAGAAAACGGTGACTGACAGTCATCAGCAGGGTCTCAGTGCCTTCCTGCTGTGGAATAGCCTTCAACCATCAAGGAGGAGAGCAGAGCTTTGCAGAGTCCTCTCCTGTGTGCAGGGCAGGACCCTGACCCACCCATGGAGGGCAAATTCATGGATCCACAACAGACAAAGCAGTAGAGATGGCCCCCTTCTGGTCACAGCTGGGGGCTGACCCTAATTACCGTGGGAGATCCTGGCCAGCACATGCCTTCCCATAAATCACATCCATTTTCCCAGCTTATTAAAGTATTTCTCATCAACATCAGTCATGCCCTTTTAAGATATTTCTCATCAACATCATTTAAGATTTTATTGTCCTTGGGACAGTTCTGCTTCATGCATCTGTGTTACTGTGGCACATATAAACCAAACAGCATAAAAAGACACCATTTATGATCGCAAAGTTATTGTGTAACTGCAGATAATAAGTAAACTTTTACTTAGAACTGTATCACGTCTCATGTGCTCGCAGTTCTTGTTTCGTGTTTCTGTGTGTATGGTGCAATTATGCTGATTGTATATCACTGTCTGGGTCTACACTTTCTGCTTTCCGGCTGGATCTGGCGCCGTGCCTTCGCGATGTTGTTCCGTAACAGAGAACACGTGTGTGTTTTCACAGATTTCCTCCGGTCGGGCACAGCGCAGAACCACAGAACAAATAGGATTATGTAAAAGGGAGGCTGTAGTGAAATCCTCTGTTATTATTGAGGAAAATACGGCAACGTGACTCTGGGTTCACCTCCCATCCCATCCTCTGACCTCTATCGCTGAGGTGAACTCAGCTCTCTGTCACTGTCTGTGATTATTATTTTTTTTCTCTCTTTACACCCATTAGGTTTGCATGATGCTCTTTCTTTATACCGAGTAAAGCCCTAGAATGGCTGACAGGGTGTCTAGTGACTGGAGCTCCTAACTTCCTTTCTTGGGCGCTGCGGTGACAAATGGCCTGGCTGGAAGCGGAACTCTCTCAGCTGGTCAGCGAGACGCCGGCTCACCTTACAGTCTTCCTGCCAATCGGAGGGTCAGAGGGGCCACAGAGGGACCTGGAAAAGTCAAGGTCTGGCTCACCTACGGCCCCAGAGGGATGTGAGTTCTGGTCCCACCGTTCTGGAATCATCTTAGCTTCACTACCACTTTTGTCTGGGGGTAGGGTGGTGGGGGGGCATCCCAAAGCACAGCCTCACCAGAGAAGAATTCTATTATGAAGCTCATCTGGCAAGGAGGATTTGGACTTGCAGTCAGAAAACAAAAGTCTGTTAATCGACAAAAGCAGGGGAAGCTGGGGAGAAAGAACCATATACATGCAGATAATGTCATGCGCAGCTCTCAGCCACTGATAAACCTCATGTCATGCATTATCCGCCGTAAGCAGTCAGACAGGTTACCTGGCTTTACAAAAGTAGTCAGGTCTCTTTGGCATCTTTCTGAGTGGATTATTTTCAAGCCCATCTGCAGAAATACAATTTTAATGCTGCCAGCTGCCTTGCAAAATACAAAACTGTTGGGGAATAGGAAAAAAAAAAAAGTGATGTCATATCCATACTCCCCTTAACGAAAGAGTAGAAGCATATAATATTTCCCCAGGACGTGTGCTCTGACAGGAACTTAGTTGTTCAAACTGTGTACTACTTAAGAGATCACGGTGGGAAGAGGAAAGAATGGCACACAAGGGCCAGGCCCCCCAGGGAGGATAATAAGAGCAGTGTAAGTGATCCCGTTGGGGCTTGTTGGCCGTTCCGCGCCGTGCGGCAGTTTTGGAATGCACTGGAACTCATCTTGAACAGCTTGGGAAAGCCTTCACAGTTTGCCTTCCTCTAACCCATTTTAGGTGGTTTATATATAACTGGTAGTGAGAAACACCCCCATATATTTTATAGATAGTCAATTAAATAAAAATTGGTTTAATTGCTTAATAATCTTAATAAGACTTGTAGGTTAGAGTGTGTCTGAGAGCTGAATCGCACCCACTTTGCCATGTGTTCAGGAAACTTGCACCATTGTTAAATGCTGCATTTGGGTACAAATCTGCCTCTAATGGAGGAGGGTGGTCAATTAGGTAATTATATGAAGGTTTGGCGTAGAAAAACAGCCAGACGAATAAATTACCTGCTCCTGTCATTATTATTATTGTACTTGGAAGCAATTTGGGTTTTCAGATGTGCCACAAATCACTGGTAATCAGCAGATCTGCAGAAAGGCAGTGCATACAGCACTGTCACATGCTGTTAAAAGGTGTATATGGGGTGTCGCTGTCACCCCTCAAGCTGGCGGCAAATGCAGACCCAAGCCATGTCGACGGCGAATCCCCGCAAGTGCCAAGTGAAATGTCAGCACCGTCCGCACCCCTCCCCCCCCCCACACACGCACGGCTGAGAATCTCCCTTGAGATCTCCCCCTCCCATCATTTGAGCCTTCAAAGGGGCCAGTTCACCTGCAGCAGCAGTGGAGACTCAGTGGTCACGTGACTGAATTAAATCTCCATCCTGGTTTGATCTGCCCTATCTTCCTCGCCCCTCTCCTGCATCAGCCGTCTCAGGAGTAGCTTTCATGTCCTTCTTGCCCTGCCTTGGGGGGGATTCTCATGCAATCCACATTTCTGTTTGACTACATGGTGAACAGCGCAGAGACATCATCCGAGTCCAGATGCAGGTGCAGATTGATAGCGGCACCTGTGATACGTTCTGGGCCTCTTGGCCTGGCAAGCTGCTTTCCTTTACTGCTTTCAGATTAGCGTCCTGGTTGGACAGTAGTACCAGCTGCACAGAACCCACAGGAAAACAAGAGTCTCTCTGCCCTTGGGTCTCTCTTGTCACCTCTGCAAATCCTGAGCGGATCACCCATAACAGAAATTCTCACTGCGGCTGACATACCCTTGAACGATTATGTTTTTTGCTTTTCATTATTTAATATATTGTTTTAAAGTCCCTGCCAGTGATTATTTTGGCCAGCCACCAGCGGATTGCTGGAATTAACCCAGTTTTATTGATTTTGACTGGTGATGCCAGCCAACACAGAGCAGCTGCGGACAGAGACCTGCTGGCTGTGGCGGTGCCTTCGTCAGGCTGGCCCAGACCCTGCTGGCAGCTGCCTCTCTGTCTATCCCTATGTGTGTGTGTGTGTGTGTATATGTGTGTGGGTGTCTGTCTGTGCTCAGCAACTTAAGTCACAGTTGCGCAAAAATCGCGAAGGCGCCGTCTGGCCTGCTGCTCCTGCACATTAACCCTCTCCCACCCCCCTGCCAACAATGCGGCTGTTTCCGTCACGTGTCGGTGAACCACGGAGAACACTACAGGGTAACAACTTCCCTCCAGGGTAATGCAACAGGACCCACAAGGTGCCATTCAGAGATCTGAGCCCCTAACCGCTACGCCACCTACTGTTCACTAATTCACCGAGGTGCAAAATGAATGTGGTCATTCTTGGAATTGTTGTCAGAATTTTATTTCCTTGTCTTTGAAGGCTCAATTCAGGGTTCAGGCAGGTTATTTCATCAGCAAACTGCTGCCCTGTAATGGCGTCCGAGGACCCCTTCAGAGTCTGCATGGCCGTAACACTGAGATATGTTGCTTTGCTCATTCTTGAAGGAAAGGATGTTCAGCGAGCATGCAGGTGGCAGGAAGGCCAGGGGGATGCAATCATGGGGCCACCATCCATCTTCCAAAAGCACTTATCGGGGACACGATTACCCAGCATGCCTGGAGCCTTACAGGAAATGAAGGGGAAAAGGCAGGGGACACCCTGGATGGCCAAATCATCAGAGAACACACACACATACGTATACATGCACACACACATACACACACAGACACGCTCTCGCACACACAGACACTTTAGAGACACCATCATATGCAACGTTTCTGTACTGGACTGTCTGCAGGAACTGCTCCAGTAAAAATGTTTAGCTGAATAAAAGGGTAAAAATTAGTTAAATTAAAAGCCATAGAATTTTCATACTGTATTTTATGGGTGGTGACGTCACTGCTAATTAACTAAGAAACTTTCGTTCTGGCTGAAGGGAACAACAGCAGAGATTAGTGATCCTTTACTACTGATCCCCATGGGGAAATTCCCATCTTGTTCTCCGTGAGACATTCATGCAGGCGTGACAGATTTCAGACGTCAGAGAGTCACACATGGTCAGGATAAAAGGCACGCTGTCATCTCAGAACCGGCTGGTCCGTTATGAGGCTGCCTGCGTTCCGTTACGGACCTCGAGGGTGCGGCGTAGGGCGTGACCGGTACGGCTGTTTAAAACAATCCAGGGTACTAACGGCATGAGGATGGTGAGAGTGAGCGATGGCAGTTGGGGTGGGGGGGCTCTCCTGTGAGCATAGAGAATCCCTTTGGTTGACATGACAGGTAAGTAGCACTTTATTTATTCTCAAGACCCTTTAATCAGAAGCAACCTGGAAGGATCTGCAACTGGGTAACGTTTTGAAGTTGCCGTGTTATGATATGCACATTCATTTGATGGTCTGTGTGAATTGGCACTTATGTTTGACCCATGGTTGGTGGAAAACTCCCACCCCCCCAGTCCCTCAGCACCACGAATTCCCGCTCTTAAATTACCCAGGGTCTCATGGGAACCTGCTGAGTTCATGCCCCCCCCCCCCGTCTCTTTTCTTCCTCAGAGAAGCCAAGACCAGCAGAAAAAGGAGCCCCCATACCCCATATGCCCTGTGCCTGCCCCACACACACACCAAGACCCTGCCCATTGTGTTTCCTCTGGCACGGGCTGGATGTGGCTGGAAAACAACTCTGAGCGTGAGAAATTACACAGAGCGCGTGTGCGTGCATTATCCCAGGCGTGCTGGCCGACACGCGGGGGCCGTGCAGGGGCCGTGCAGACTCAGCTCGCCCCGCCATCACACAAACAGCGGCTATTTCTCTGCGTCCTTTTGCAGAGCTGGAGCGGTGACACCAGCAGAATGAGCTTTGGCACTCAGGTCCAGCGTGGCTCCCCTTCTCGAAGCCCTGAGAACAGGAAGAAACCGTCGCTTTTTTCCAAACAGTAAGCAGTCCTGGGAAGGCAGACCCAGGTGGCCCCTACATCACTGATACAAAGGCAGGAAGGGACCCTCCAACGGGGGGCGGAAGAGGCAGGCACCCATACAGGGCGTCCTGAGGAACCCGCCATGACCTGCCCTCCTCACCAAGATAGGCACACAATAGGCTGTTAGGAGCCGGGATTGACGGACCGTGCGGCCAATAGCAGGTAAGCTGATGCACAACCCCCCCCCCCCTCCTCCAGGGGTGACTGGGGCTCGCCGCAGCATAGCGATGCGCTGTCGGTCGGCGAATGGTAAGAGCGAGACACAAAGAGCTCCTCAAATGCCTCTGAGGGGCCCTTTCAGGAGACGGGGCACATGGACCCCCTGGGGCCCCGGGGAAGAACGAGGTTCTGTTCGGAGCAGCTTTGATGTCTCTCTCTCCTCATCTTCCCTGCGGCAGGAGGCTCCGGCCCACAGGATGCCATGGGGGAAGCTAAGATGGGATGGGGGGGGGGGGGAATTCTGGGGAGACGTATAAATGAGGATGTATTAGACACCGCCCAGCCCCAGGACCTGCTCACTGAAACAAGGGCGAGCGTGCTGTTCCTGTTCCTGTGGATCACCCACCAACAGGGGCTCCTCTGTGATGCGGGATGGAGGGTTCTGCCCGCACACAGCAGGCGGGATCCAAAGCCCATAATGATTCTGTGGTCTGTTATTAAGGATAAAGAGCAAAGAGAATCCTGGGACATTCTCCCCTAAAGCTCCTGATTACAGGGCCTGTCGTAGTCTTATGGGCGGGGGGACGTCAAAGAGGCTCGACTGATGGAACTTGGGTGAGGGCACCCCCCCCCCCCCCCCCGAGCCGCAGATTAGGGAAACTGACATCCGACTCAAAGGGCCCGGATAAAGTAGGGGGTACTGTGGCAGGAACACGGATTATCCTCAGGACGCTCAGCTTCCGGCCCTGTGGGCACAGCCTGCAGATTCGCAGCAGAGAGCCAGCACATTAAATGCAGACCTGAGTTCCGGCCATGCAGGAGCCGCACGTTTTGCCTGGAATTCCTCTGCAGTTTACCGGCAAGCTTGTTGGCACAGACTCATGGTCGGGTTCTCGGCAGTCAGGAGTGCGTCAGCATTGGAAGAGGTGCCGGGGCTGTCGGCTGGACAAGCACAGAGGCAGTGAACTCATCTGTGATTCAGATCTTGCCCCCAGTGCACTCTGTTTTAAAGGCCTCACTGCTCCCCAGGACACTGGCGGAGACATCGTCAGCGAGCGCTCGTGCACGAACCGCCTGCCCAGTGCGTCTCCCATTCCCCGGCGCAAGCATTTCCACCTCAGTCCATGTTCGGCCTGAACTGGCACCCTGCAGATCAAGGCCCATCGAAGCAGGGAAATCGCGGTACCACAAAACGTACAGTACATGAAATGCTGCACCGATTTTGTGCAGGAGAAGCTTTTAAGCACAGTTATGCAAACGCCTCGCAGGGAGCCTCAGAGGTTGTCTGTAGCTCTGACGGAAGCGCTTTTGACTCTCTGCAGCTACTGCTGGGTCAGGGACAGGATATCCAGGCAGGAATCTGCCCATTTCCCCCTGCATGGGGAATAACCCGGGTGCCTGGTTGAGGGGAGCAGCATCACACACACGCCTACTGATTTACAGGAGACCTAATGTCAGGCAGGGTTATCTCATAGGGGGCAAAGGAGATTGTGCACTCACAGCGGTGTCAGGAGGTGAATCCATTTGTCGGGCTGGAGTAGGGCGGGGAAGTTGAGGAATGGAAGGTCTCAGCATCTTAAGTGTGCTTCTGCTGCTGGTGCGGGGGTGGTGGGGGGGGGGGGCAGGCCCCCAGTTCCCCTGTCGCCAAAGCTTCCCCGCCCCCACCCCCCCCTGACACCTGCCCCCGGCCCCGCCCCCTTACCCCAGAATACAGCCCCGCGCACGCCCGGGCACCCG
>JAODKE010000146.1:25105711-25132271 GCA_026779605.1 Mormyrus hasselquistii
AGTGAAAGTGAGCACAGACTTTATGGAACTGGGAGTGAGAGTGAGCACACACTTTATGGAACTGGGAGTGAGAGTGACACAGACTTTATGGAACTGGGAGTGAGAGTGAGCACAGACTTTATAGAACTAGGAGTGAAAGTGAGCACAGACTTTATGGAACTGGGAGTGAGAGTGAGCACACACTTTATAGAACTGGGAGTGAGAGTGAGCACAGACTTTATGGAACTGGGAGTGAGAGTGAGCTCACACTACACAGCGGGGCTACAGTGCTTAGGATGTATCACAAGAGTCCAACAGAAGCAGCCCAAGCCAGGTACTACAATGCACTGACGTGTGTAACAGGATGTGACTTTCATGCTGGCAGAGGAATGAGGTCCAATGACATGGCAGCAGCTTTGTGTCCTTCTCATTCCACTCTATTCTGCTGTCCGACCCTGACACGTCAAAACAACATCGGCAGCAGCTTACCCAGTGGCAGGGGTGGCTATGCACTGACGGGAGGGGGGGTGAGAACAGAGGGCCTTCCAGGGAAACCAGAGGGGGCAGGGGGATTGGCATAGATCCTTAGGAGGGCAGTTTAAACAACATTATTGAGATGATCTTGGCCAAGAAAAAAGAAACACACATACAAAGAAATTCCAAAGAGTTGAGAATGGGAGCGATTGCCTGCTTCCTGCGGTCCTGCCTCTGGGACATTTGTTCGTCCTGAAAAATGCAGCGACCCTGTGGCCTACTGGCCCTTGTAAACGATGACGTCACCCTGACGCGGTCGGCCGGCGCTTACGTGGTGTTCTGGAACGTGTCCCTCCCCGGTTCCCAGCAGATCCAAAATCAAAGGGCGCTTTCCTCCCCACTGATTGATTTGAAAACAGAAATTTGCTGCTGATATGAAGCAATGATTTTTTTTTTCTTTTCTCGGACAGATTACATCCTTTACTGAAGTTCCACCCTGTAGCGTGGGTGGAGCGTCCCGTGACTGCGGGCCCCGGGAAGGAGACCGGCGTGTGTCGAGGCAGGAGGCAGGAGTGTCCCGTGACTGCGGGCCCCGGGGAAAAAAAATGTCTATATCTGTGGAACAATTAACACAATTATCTGATTTTGGGGTTTTAGCTGATGGAAAAAGTCTTTCTCAACAGTTGCCAGATTCAGATTCAGATGCTTTATTCTCATTGTTGTTTCCACAGCAACGGAATTTAAAGGGGCATCCTCTCTAGTGTCACATCAAAACAATACAGTAAAATCCCATTATAACAGACTTCAAGGGACCGGGCAAAAGTCTGTTATATCCAGAGTTGTTGTATGCCCAGAATACAACTACAGGACACCATTTACTCATGTACTCATGCCACACCACAGCAGACACACTTGTGGTATAGATTATTATATTATACATGAAGTAATATAACTTTACCTGATCAGATGCGTGACTATAAATAAACCCGAATTCGTATCGATGCTGGATATCTTGTCTCTACCACACCGGCATGGCTCCTTCTCAAGCAGTTTGACCATTGTAAACACACACAGCTTAGCTAGCAAGCTGACCTCCACACTAGTGTACTACAAATTCAGAAAACAAACTCAAAACTCAGTGATGAATCTTTATTTATAATTACAAACACTGGTGGCTAAAGATGACATACAAAATGATGAGCTGTCACTCTGGGTTGCCACAAAATGCTTATGTGCCTTTGCATGCGACAGAATGAATGATTACTGTGAGCCAACAATACTATCAGCGCGTGAAACTCAGCAGACATGAGCTTTTGTGTGATTGATAGTTTATCTTGTCTTGAGACGTCTCCTAATCACCATGCAAAGAAGCCTGACTTCCAGGTGGGTCTAAAATTTCTGACTGCAGGTCCACCTGTCCAATCAACATTGCCTAGGCGAAAACTCTGTATGAAGTTCTTACAGACTCCCAGAGGAGCGAGGTGTCCTGGCTGGCTCTGAAAACGTGTAATCAAAACATTTTCACGAATTAGCTTTTGGTCTCATTTAGCCAAAGTGTACATGAATCTTCCATAGACCTCCTCCAATTCTCCTTAGCATGATAACTCAAAAAGTATTTGAATAATCTTTGTCTCTGTGTCCAACTGGAAGAGAGATTTCCCTAGAATTGAAGCAGTGCCACATACTGATATCAAAAAGAAAATAGCAGTTCCCTTGATCACATTACCACAGCAGTTTAAAAAAGTATTTAACAGATCTTTAAAGACAGGGTTGAGACAAATTGCACAAAATTGCACAACGGTGCTTTGTGACAACAAAGGAATAGCAAATGGACCCCAATGGTGCCCAACTGAAGGACAGTGACCGATTGTCCAGTGTTATGTCTTTAGCACTGGTCCTGGTAAGTGTCACGATGGGCGATCCAGCGAGCGGGCAAGCAGGCGAGTCGACGACAGTATGGGACAAACGAGGTTTATTGACAGGTCCGCAGGCACAACAGGGAAACGAACACGAGACATTACAATGACTGATCTGGGCAATACAGACTGAGACACGGACTAAAGACACATGACAGGCTAAACTGAAAAAGCAACAGTTGAGTACAATCAGGAATCAACACGAGGTAACAAGGTGGGGTGGCACACACGAGGATCGGACGGAGCTGGGCGTGACAGTAAGTTAAAGTTTAAATATCAACCAGCAATATCAGCTAAGAATTGACAGGTATAGCGACAAATGTAATGGTGGTGCAGTGGTTAGCACTGATGCCTCCCACCTTTGGGACTAGCATTTGCCCGCTATGGCTCTGTGTGTGTAGAGTTTGCATGTTGTCCTTGTGGAGGTTCCTCCAGGTTCTCTGGTTTCCCCCCAAGGTCCAAAACAAGCTGAGGTTAACTAGAGTTACCAAATTTCCTGTAGGTTCGAGTGAATGGTGTGTGAGTGACTGTTGTGTGAGTGAATGGTGTGTGTGCCCTGCGATGGGTTGGCACCCCATCCTAGGCTATTCCCTGCCTTGTGCCCATAGCCTCCAGGATAAGCTCCAGACCCCCCGTGACCATGAATAGGATAAGGAATTACAGAATGGATGGATGGATGGCGTAACAAATATAGTAACTGCTTGGGATAAAAGACGCATCACCAGTCATTAATGATGAACAAACAAGAGATCAATATTTCACACGTGTTATTTATGACTTGTTCATTCAGTAGCTTGCCTACCTTGTTGCACTTTATTAAACAATAAAATTTTAATAAAGTACTTACGGTGTTTTAGGTTATTCAGAAGGTTCAACAATTAGTCACTAGATTAGTTGACTAACTGTAAAAAAATTACAGATTAATCTATATAAAAAGAATCGTTAGGTGCAGCCCTATATTTTATATACACACCACTGCAGCCGAGTATTGTTCTTTTGCCAGTTAACTACAGCTTATGTGTGTATAGTCAAAATAATCTATGCGACAGTAACATTTGATCTCTGAAGAAAATCCGGTTGGGCTCTGTATGTATCTGCGTGACGTTACTCGGTAGTTACTAAGATTTACAATTGGTGTGGCTGTTACAGTTCTTACTGCTTACGACATGGAAAATGCTGGGTATAGTGCAATGAGAAACAAGTGGAATACAACTACTTATACATATGAGGAATATAAATAATATAAATGACATTTTAATGATATACATAACGAATACAGATTGTGCAAATTGGCATGTAAGTGGAATGCGCACTAAATGAACAGGTGTGGTTTCAGACCTACATGTCACAACAAGGACTTGGATCATTCAGGTAAAAACAGATTTATTAACTTTCACATTTCCAGGTGATCCGTGCAGTACTTGGAAACTGTAGAGGTTGGAGGGTGTGGGAGGACAATGGACTGGATGGGGGAGGGGTGACGACGGAATACGTTGTTGTCGTTCTCACAGCGTGTTTTCTAGTTGCAAACATGCTCTTAGTGGTCACTAAAATTAGGTATTGCCTATCTACAGTAGTACTTTTGCCCCCAGAACTGCTTCAAGTTCACGTTGCCATCTTGCACATCAGTTTTACTGAGCTTTTATTTTTACTGTCCCTGTCATCTGACCGTTGTGGTTAACTGCTTGGATCACACTCTTACTGCCGCTTGCTGTATGTCTGGGGGACGCCAGTCCGCCTATGGCCCACCGTGATACACCATCGCTCTTGCGCTCCTCTGACCTCGAGTTGGGTGGCACCTCTCACAGGCCACCGAGCAGGCCGGCACAGATGCTGGGATAAGGGTGCCGCCTGGTACCGGCCCGTCGGAATGCAAGCCCATCAAGACTGTACATGCTCAACATACATTGACACGCCTGAAAGTTTGTTCAATATGAGCTTCGGGTCAATTTTCACAACATCGTACTTCAGTTCTATAGCAAGATTGACTGACACTGCAGGATGTGAAACATACCTGTGGATCCTTCCACTGAGGAACCCGTCAGACCCGCAGGATTAAAGTCAACTACTGTAGATAATTTAAAAGGCGTTGTGATTTTTAAGGCGTGGCGACTCACAGAAGGACCAGAAGGGTGTGTTACTTCATTCTTTTGAGTTTAAAATGTTTTTAGCCAGTTTAAAAAGGAGAACAATAAAGAGTAAACTGGTCAAGTAGCAAACCGTGGAGATGGAGCTCCTTTGAGGTCTTGGGAGAGTGCAGCAAAGGGGCTTTGAAAGTTGCTATCAAAAGCCCAAGAGAAACCCAACAGTGCAAAGGAAAACAAGCTCAGCTGGAGATTAATGTCGTCCTGACAGCCTGCCTACAGGAAGCATGGGGGATTTGAGTCTGGGACACTCACAGCAGAATACCTGCGGGCACCAGTCTGCCAGGCAAGGAGACTGAAAGACTTGGTGAAGCTGGCCTAGGGGACCGCGAGACACGAGGAGAGTGATATGGGCCACTGGGAGGAGTGGTGAATTTGACACATGACATTGGCACAAGGATCTGTGAGGACTGGTGGGTAGGCAGATGTAATATAGCAAATCATCCATCCATCCATACATCCATCCATCTTTAAACCACTTACCCAGCACAGGATCATCAGGGGGTGGAACTTAGGCATCACACAGTAAATGAAGGACCTAGACGTATAGGAATAAAACATAACCCCCTCATACACATATGGTATCAAACCTGCAACCCTGGACATAAAAGGTACTGATCGTCCCCACTGGGTCACTATGTTCCATTCAGGAATGACACACTCAGCTCTCCTGGCAGATTGACCTTATCACATTAGGATAACCATATTACATTACACCCGTCCGTCTCCCATAGCCATTTATCCAATGCAGGGTCATACCGAAGATGGAGCCAATCACAGAGAGCATGGGCCGCAAGGCAGGGGACACCCAGGACGGGCTGTCGCTCCATCTCAGGGCTGGCACTGCTTGGGCAGGTCACTAGTTCAGCTACCCACATGCGAAACCAGACTAGGGAGCAGGAATCGAAGCCCGGACCTTAGCAGTGCTGTCCACTGAGCCACGCACCGAAGCTTCTGAGGCATCGTACTCTGGTACAGAATTACATCGCCTTGCGGATTCCTGCATCATCCCGGGTCAGAAGGAGAATCGATGTTTTGCCTGGCCTTTGTACAAGGCGAACGCGCTTTGAAGTGCCGACACGCTCATGGAGGAGCAGAGATCTTTCTCCAGGGATAACGCCTTTCCCTGTCAGCAGGGGGCGTGCAGCCTGCATCCGCCCATTGTAGGGGATGGAGAGGCTGGGGGCAACTCCGCCCTGTTACCCTGGCTGAAAGTGGGGGGGGGGGGGGGCAAAAGAAACAGCACCTCTAAGACTGTGCCATGACTCATGGTCCTTCGAGTGGCCAGCCAGCTGCCTTGAGCAAAGAGCTTCTGCCTCTGCTTCTTCTACTGCCTCTACTGCCTGCCGCTCTTTGTTTGCTTCTCGTAATGGGGTCATATTAGCCCCCATTACGGAGCTGACGCCCGGCACATACATAGTGATTAATGACCTCTCCATGCTGACAGGAATCACATTTTCCGTTGTGGCCTGGCTGTCTGTGTATGTTTTTGCCCATATAACTACCCACGTATAAGAGTCCCGTCCCATGTGCAGCCGTCTGTCTGAATTATTCACCAATTTTCCATAGCCGCTTCTCCTGTGCAGGCTTGCAAGGATCCAGGGCCTCTCCCCAGTTTGGTAACTCCAATTCACTTTAGCTTGTTTATGGACTGTGGTTGGAAACCGGAGAACCTAAAGGAAACCCCACAACCACAGGGGGAGAACATGCAAGCTCCACTCATATAGTGCTGGTGTCCAGACCCGAGTTATACAGAATGATCCTCGGGTGCCTCAGTTTGTGTGCCGCTGTGTTTGTACATATAAGGCTGCGCGATTTTGGCTTGTGTTTGCCGATCCGTCCGTCCGCCGACTTGTGCCGATCACATTTGTGGGGGGAGCGGAACATAAAATCCCCGCTGCCGCATTGTCCAGGGTGAATAAAGCACCCCCCTCCGTGGGATGCATTTCCTGCGTCGTATGCTGCGGGCTTTGTCCACCAGAAACCATGAGTCACCTTGGAAACGGGACGTTAGAGCCCAAAGCTGCATGACAGGTGTGCCGGTTTACTTTTAACCCGTTTCCTCTATGTGGTGGAAAAGGGCCGTTGTCCTGAGAGGAAGTCTATGGTCACTAATTTAACACCTACATCTGCGTTTATATTTGATGCGCGCACGTTTATTCACACTCACGCTGGTCCGCGAGTCAGTCTGGTCACTAAATGAAGATGTGTCACGATACTTCCCCTTCTGTCAGGGATGCATCCAGCAGCTGGTCTGGCTGGGGCGGGGGAGGGGCCGGGCATGACTGTCAGGTAGGGAGGAGGCGTCGAACAGGGATGAGGGTTAGGGTTAGGGTTAGGATTAGGGTTAGGATTAGGATTAGGGTTAGGGTTAGGATTAGGGTTAGGATTAGGGTTAGGGTTAGGATTAGGGTTAGGATTAGGGTTAGTAGGTACTGCTCGGGGACTCACGCGTGGGACAGACACACATTACACAATTTGCAAAAAGACTGTGATTATTGTACGTCTGAGTGCCTGGCTGTCGGAGTCAGTGACAGGGGAGTCAGACGTTAAGGGAACAGTATTAAAATGAATTGTGACCCCCCCCCCCCAACTGTAGCGCAGGTTTCCACAGCGCGGAGCAGCGAGCGCTCAGGGCCGTGGTGCCAACCTCACTGTGCTCTTACTTCAGCGCTGCGGCATGCAGCATGACACATGGTCCACTCGCTCACTTTTCTCCCACGCATTCTCTCTCCTTTACTCTGCTCCCCCTCTTCTCTTCTTCTCTGCCCCCCCCACTGCATCGTGGTCGCCGTGGTCGCGATCCTGGAGCAGGGTGGATGGGAAGTGTCCACCGAGGGATGGAAAGAGATGGAAGAGGTGGAGGGAATCTGATGTACGTGGCACCGATGCCAAGTTACTCTGGCACAGTCTGTAAGCGGCTCCTGGTCTGCAGGCAGAGAAGCAAACAGCAGTTCTCAGCGCGCGTGTGTTATGTTTACGTTACATTATGGGAACCAAATGTTCCCCACAATGTAATAAAAACCTGTTATTTTGACGTTGTGGGGACCATTTTTCAGGTCCCCACAATGATCTGTCAGTGCAATCAAAAAACAAAAAAAGCCAAAAGTCTCATATTTTGTTTTATGGCTTATTACTTATTAAGGTCATCATGTTGGGATTAGAGTTTTCCCCATTGAAATAAATGAAGAGTCCCCACAAAGATATAATTACAAATCTGTGCGTGTGTATGTGTGTGTGTGATATTTTGTTTGAGCCAACAAATTGGCCTGCTTTGTAGAGAGTCTGATCTACAGTGGACATCAAATCTTATTGCGCAAAATATGGACAATGCAGATATTTTTTCCTGTGGTATTTATTTCCCCAAATTTGGAACATTTTAAATAGTCTTCATTGAAATAAAATGTTCTTACAAATGTATCACCTGACTCTAACACACACAGCGAGTGCATCTTTGCCATGGTATTACGTCTGGGGGCGTTTCCATGATTAAATTAACTACCAGCATTTGGCAAATGACACTAATTCACCATGAAATCCACGCCAGCTCCAGAGGATCCGCGTGACACAGAACAGGCTAAACACATCCCTGAAAGTGAAGAGTGTGCAACTCTGTGCCGCTGAAGACGGCGGGCATTTCCTCAAGCAGATCCTGGAAAGTCAGCAAAAAATGTTATTAAAAAAAGCCTGTATTACACAACAATTTTAAATTGTAAAATTCCAAACAAAACAGCAGGAAAATGCATCAGCTCCCTCCCTTTGGGTGTCGCAGGATTACATGCCTGTTTCTCTTACATCGTGCTTTTGGATTTTCTTGGGTTTTGCTTGTCCCGCCCCACAATCACTGTTGTGATTTTCGCAGCTTTTTGAAGACATCACACTCTCCACCATATATGGCCCAGTCAGCAGCACGGCTGTGTCACACCTCCATGGTTGCAGATAAGAGCTTCACCACTTCCCTCGTTGCCTGTGAGTGTGTGTGTCCTTTGTTCAACTCACACCACATCCAGGGTGTCCCCCTGCCTCGGAGCCTATGCTTCCTGGGATGGACATTCGGAGGAAGAATTTTATATAAGCAAACATCGACAAAATTCAAAAAGTCCCTGCATGGCATTTGTTCAAGATCCAGTGTAAGATCATCCTAATGACTTTGTCCAGGAGGGGGCAGTATTGAGAACCTAGGAACCTTGATAAGAGATCTAGGCCTGTAGGAGATGTTTTAGCTTCTCCTGCATGTTCTCCTTGGATGAATTGTAGCCTCTAAGTTAGCGATAGTGCATGTACACCTCTTTGATGAATTGGTATCCTGTGCTCCCTCAGGTAGACTGGCCTACCACAGTTTTCCGTGTGAAAAGTGCCTGTTGAAGATGGGTGTGTCTATGCACTCAGGGTTCAAGAGGTTCAGCCTCTGTGCAGCTAAGCATTAGAATAGCTAAGATGCGTGATTCTGAAGGTGGTCAGACTGTTGCCAGACTTGGTGGTTCCAGCATCTCGGAAACAGTCGCCCTCTTGGGATTCTCGCACACTACAGCGTCTAGAGTTTATAAAGAATGGGGCAATAAACAACAGCCACTGAGTCAGCGGTGTTCCTGCGGCTGAACACACCTCGTTAATGAGAGAGGTCAGAAGAGAACGGCCAGGCTCATTACAGCTAAAGGCTAACAATAACAGCTCAGGACAGTGTGCTCAGAATGGATTCTCCAAACTCACAGCTGGTCATCACTTGAAGCAGTTCTGGAGGCAAAAGTGGGTCCTACCTGGTAATAAATTGGCCACACAGATAGCAACTGCAGTTGCTATTTGATTTAACTGTCACTAGTTCATTATATACAGATGGATAATTTATCAAAGAAACTTCCATCCATCCATCCATTCCTTTCTCCATCATCCATCCATCAGCTGCTTATCCTGGTTAGGGTTACAGCCAAAGGCACTCACTGAAATGAATTTGAGTTCTCTCAGTCTAAACACCCTGCCCCAGTACTAGCTACAGGTCTGGTTCCAATTAGCCGTGGTTTCCTGCAGAAGCAGAGGTCTTTCCGTCCCCTCACAGCAATCCTCCGTCAGCAGCGCTGACCAGGCGCTGAGGAGCTGCTCTTACTCCTAATGCACTTCTCTTCTTCCTCTCTTTCTTCTTGTCTTTCTTCTTTCGTACCACAACAAACTCGCCTGTTTCTCTTGCTCACCACAGCGCTGTGCCTCATGGGCGCCAAGTCAGCGATCGCTTGGCGTAGTAACCCAGCCAGTCGAGGGCCCCGCCCTCAGCCCCCCGAGGGGTAACAGGTGTAACCGAATTTCATTCAGGAATCTCACCCGATCCTTAACGGAACCAGTCTGTTTGGTGCTAGGTGCGGCACGGTGTTAAGACGCTCCAACCTCCCCAGATAATCTTTCTTTGCTCATTTTGTGTGGTTAGTGGGTCTGTGGTTCTGTGTGGATTAGAGTAACTAAATACAAACCCATTATGGTGGGGAAAAAAAACCCACTTCAGTCCTATAAGGAACCTACTTACCGTGGCGTGTGCTCAGGGAATCGGCCTTATTAGTCAAAGACATCGTTTTAACAGTCTGCAAATGTTGACTGTTTCCTCGGATATCAGCATCTCAGGTTTTGTGTGGAGAGACGCAGATCAGCAAGTACCGGGCTAGTGTGCAAACACAATCTAACTCAGACAGGAATAAATAATATGAAACATAAGGAAAGCACAGGCTCCAGTGGTTTCTCATTTCCTGTCACCTACACAGCATCTGCTTTAGGCATTTGGGTCACACCTTTGCCGAAGAGGTGGTGCAGCGATGAGGCTGGTCCAGCGCCAGTGGGACATAGGGTCAGGCCTCCAGCGAAGCCTTCAGCGTGATTTTGCCCGGCTGTCTGAAGCTAAGAGCTAAATCAGCCACATGTGCGCTTCTTATGGTGTGTGAGTGTTAACAAGCAGGAACCCCACAACCCCCAGACCCACACCGAGGTACCGTAGGCAGGAAGGACCGGGTAAGATTTGCAAATGGGCCACAAAAACCACAGCGGAAATTGCATACTTTCTCAACAGACTTTTACTGGCGCCAGTGAGAGTGTGGGTCCAACTGCCGAACCCATCGTTATAAAAGGACATGATGCTGTACCTTTAAACACCATATTCAACCAAAACAGCTTGAGAACATTTGACAATATTAAAAAATCGCTCATACAGGCAAACAGGTTAACCTTAGCTGAAAAAAAGTATTTTTATAGTATTTAAATTACATTACAATAAGTCATTGGGTTAAGAATATCTAACTTAGAAACAGACTGCCAAGAAAATGATCCATCCATCTCTTGTAACCACTGATCCTATTCAGGGTCATGGGGGGGGGTCTGGAGCCTATGGGCACAATGCAGGGAACAACCTGGGGGGGGTCAACCCATCACAGGACACACTCACACCAACGGGCCACTTGTTAAGTTCAATTAACCTCAGTAAGCTTTTGGACTGTGGGAGGTGGGGGGGGTGGAGAACCCAGAAAAAAATCCCACAACAACATAGAGAGAACATGCAAACTCCACACACATGGCGCAAAAGGGGGGGGGGGGTGACTTAAACACAGGGCCCAGAGGTGTGAGGCAACAGCACTAACCACTGCACCGCCATGAAAATTATTATGTTAAAAAAAAACATAAATAGAATGATTGGTAATAAAACGAACGAACGAACGAACGAACGAACGAACGAACGAACGCACTGCTTGGTGATGCTCATGAAAACATCGCACGGTTCGTCGATTCGAAGAAGGAGACCATGGTCCATTAGCACTGTTCCAGCTCCCTATAAATGTGACTTAAAGAATGGATCTCATTCAAAACCCAGGCACTATCTGTATATAATAATTAATATTATGTTATATTACACTTTATATAATATGATAATTGAATGTATCATTAAATATAATTTAATTTATGGCATGGGCAGAAAAATAGTGCTGATATGACTGTCGGTCCCAGTTCGTCCCATGCGCAGGTTTGCCGGAAAAGTCTCTAAACATCAGGCCTGGCATCTGCTCAAGGGCGCCCCCTACCCTGGGCCTCCGGGACCACGATCGGATTCACCACACTGCACTGGGGTGGATGACGGTTGTGTATTTTGTTAATGGCATGTATTAATATTGATTGGACTGATTGGACTGTGCCAGCAGCTACATAAGGGCAGCGCCTAAACAGTAGCAAAAGTTAGAGTTTTTAATTGGATAAATTTAATAAAGTTCATCTGTCTATTTACCAGCAACACAATCAGCTGAACATTACTACTCTATGTCGTGTGATTTTTGTAATTTGCTTGATTTTACTTTATTCTGACCAGTCACAAGAAGACAGCTTTCCTGTACCTGGGCTGTACATGTCGAATAGAGTTGATCCTGGTTCAGAAACAGGACCTTAACTGAGCCACAGATCAAGAACAGGATTATCTGATGTTCCTGCTGGGTTTGGACCAGCCCCACAGTCACACTCACTCGCACACGCGTGCACTTTCTTGCAGCTGAACTAAGGCGTAGGTGCACATGCATGCAAATCCATGCACACAGACACATGGACACCCGGGTGCAGCGAATCAGTGCCTTGTGACTTGTGATCACACTGACTGGATGAAGGGTCATTGCAGTTCACGCTAAGAAAAGGACATTCTTCTTGTCTGCACATTTCCTGCTCAGCCACTGAGTGAAACTGAGGGCATCCTGCATTGCACCCTGGTTACAGTGAAACAGCATGTTTCAGCAAAATTACACTGTAATCGAAGTTAGTTGAGATTCCACTCCGTACTGCAGAGATCCTCCACGACACTATGCAAACTATCGATAGAGATACAGTACACAGACACTGTACTATAGAAATCTGAGATCCTGCTCTATACTGTATTCACCATTTGCCAAGATCCTTCACTGTACTGTACTCACCATTTGCCAAGATCCTACATTGTACTGTACTCACCATTTGCCAAGTTCCTACACTGTACTCTACTCAGCATTTGCAGAGATCCTACACTGTACTCTACTCAGCATTTGCAGAGATCCTACACTATACTCTACTCACCATTTGCAGAGATCCTACACTGTACTCTACTGCCTGCTTTCTGTCTGTGTTTGAATTTTCTAGGACCACAGATATGTTCAATGTGCAGATCAAACAGAACATTTTCTGACAATTAATGCAGAACAGGCAGCACTGAGAGCAATAATAATAAAAAAATAACATTTGCATAAAGATTCTGTAAGTCATTTGTGTCTGGTTACTTCCAATACCCCGTGTCTAAATTCATGATGGCAGCAATTTCATGTATTTTAAAATATTTAATGCAGTCCAGGCGATACTGTGAAACATCTTGCAGTAGAAAGCCTTGATCTTGGTGAATGGGAATTGTGGGTAATGAACAGTCAGACAGCTGCATCCAGGACTTGGTCCTCATTAAGTGAGGCACAGGATGATCTCTGGACCCTACAGCAATTATCACTCATGATGTGACTCGTGATGTGACTCGTGATGTGACTTGTGATGTCCCCCCGTCCTAATGACACGTTGGGATTTTCTGGGATATACCACAGAGAGCGAGGCAGACTGGACCAGAATGGGGCGAGCCGAGATGTGGAGGGCAGGCATCACCGTGTGGGAGTCATCGTATGGGAGTCAGTGTGGGAGTCACCGTATAGGTATGGCAGCACCTTATAGACTGTCTGTTAAACCATAAGATTCAATTTTCAGCTATTGACATCTACAGTACAGTAGGGTGGTCATATTCAGGTCTGGCAGGGGTGAAGAGGACCAGTCCTGGTCCAATCAGGAGTATGGTCTACGTGGTCTTCAGTGGACTTGACCACAGTTGTCTCATGAAGACTACACGCTTTTCTTATCTGACCCCCCTCCATTATTTTCCCACAGCGATGCCAACCGCTGCCAAGTCATGGGCACCTGACCGGCCCTGTGCTCCTGAATCATCTGCCCAGCCTGCGGTTTCCTCCAGCTGGGAACCAGGAGACACATCGTTGGCGTCACACTGGGAGGGGGCCCCAGTGCCGGAGCCATATTGGACTTTGATGGGATCAGATGCTCATGGTAGCGTGTTCTAACTTAGGAACCTCAGCTTCAGCCTGGCATGAGCAATGGCATGAGCTTTATCTAGAACAGGCCCAAGATCTAAAGCTTATCCCAGCTGGAAGGCTATCCTAGGATGGAAGCCAAGGTACGCTGGGATGGGCACCATTTCCCCAGCTGGGTAGGAGTTATCAACAAGGAGGGGTGGTACCAGGTTTCCGGACAATTAAATCGCTAACGATTGGCTTAATATTTAAGATTTGCTGGCCGGACACACGATATGTTTGGGAGGGGGAGCACTGTCCACCTCCTGGCCAACTGTAGGCACACCCGTGTCTCAGAGGTTCTCTAATGGAGAAAATGGAAGACTTTCAGGGGTCCAGACACTAGGGGGCACCCAGCTGAATTTCCATTTGGTAGAATTTTCCCAGGGTCCGGTCTTGTCTTTCTGTGGCCCTGGACAGAGTTAATTCCCCACTGCCCAGCCATGTGTTTAAGGGTTGGGGAGGTATATCTGGTCAGAGATGTTCCCTCCCCCATCGCAGACTGGTCCATGCAAAGCCAGCATCTGCTGCAGTGTACATCTGTTGTCTGCTAGGTACTGTGGTAACCAGCACCCACATCTGACGCCTTAGCTGGCCTGTGAAGTCCTGAGGCCCGATTCTGGGAAGGAAAATAAAAGAGGAAAGTGTGCCGGTCTTCTGCTCTTGGCTGCTTTTCGTATCGAGAGCTAGCAGAACCACAGGGATGGAGTACCTAGAACCGGCTGAAGCTTAGCTAGGCATTAGCCGGAGCTAATCCACTGGAGGAGAGGCTGAGGCCTGGAGGCATCCTGATGATGTGTGGGCTCTGAGGCTCACAGGGGACTCTGGGATGAGCTCTGAGAGGGGGAAGAGAAAACAAATAAGCACTCCAAAGTGGAGATGTAGAGGCGGCTCCGCAGATACGCTTGGAAAAACGAGTCTTAAATAGACTGTGATCTCAGATGTCATTTTTTTTTCTCATAACCCAAATCATTTAAGTTGAGTTGCGATATTATCTTGTATTCTAGGAACACCTGAGTCAGGCACTGGCAGAGACACGGGAAGAGCTCTGCAAAGCGGCAGAGAGCAAGGGACCTGGATGGCGGGGTCTAGCAGAGTCACGGCGCACGCCTCACTGACCTTAATGTCACAGGCACCTGACACCTCGGCCATGCCGCACTTCCGGATCCAATCAGCTCGCCGACTGTTAATCAGCAGTGGCGTCCCGGGGGCTTCATCACTGCAGGTGGTGTCATCTGCCACTCACAGACCCGCCCAACTGCACATAAATCAGCCAATCACCTTCTCCCCTCAGGCGAGAAATGGGTGGATGGGGGTGGAGGGGAGGGTGAAAATGTAATGAATTTTCATTCAGATATTCGTGATGAATTAAATGGAGAGGTGTCAGGATGAGCCTTGCTGGGAATGTCCAGCAACACTGCGCCGCAGTGCTGTTCCTCCTGTGATCTCCAGTGCCGGCTCTATGCTCTGCCCAGCTGTGCATCCATCTGCCAGAGTTTTTTTTTTCCGTCTTTTCCTCGAGCATCTGGACTGCAGTTAACTTGACTCTTCTTTTTCATGTCAATTCCGTCTCTCCCCCCGGTCAGGCCTCCTTAATCCTGCCAGAGTTTGCTTAGCATGTGCAGGGTGGGGGCTGGTTACAGGAATCGGGGCTGTTTTGTATTGGCCCCCCCACTCACAGGATTAGAGTGGCGATAACACCCGCCAAGCGTGATCCCAGGGAGGCTGCAGCAGCCATGGAAAGGCACGATTTAATAAAGGGGGCGGGCATTTTGTTTTTTTTTGGGGGGGGCGGGGGTTGTGAAATTGTGACATGCATAATAATGTCTTCGCAGGAAAACATGCAAGATGTGTTGCGGAAAGTCGAAGTCGACATGGTCTGATGAGTCACATGCAGTTCCCGAAAAGTTAGCGGCCATGTGGCAAGGGCCTGTCTCTCCGCCGTCCGCTTGCATGTTCCTGGACTGGGAGAGGCCGCCTTGCGACGCCAGCCCGTCCGTTCACAAGTGATGAGCGGCTGAACGGGACATTGTCCAGAGTGAGGGTTATTTTAATAGCAAATCCATAGCGATAGCAAGAGTGTGGCAGCTTCATAACCGAAGGCTTTATCCATGGGCGGGACTGTTCCGGTCATCGCGATCCGCGTCTGATTAAGCCACGATTGTCTCCGCAGCCCATGAACGGTCTGGCACAGCATCCAAACAATAACGTTACTGATGCCCTCCGAGGACAAACAAGCCACGTCATTCATCCCAGGCCTGCTGTCTTCATTGCTGTCAAATCAGGGAGAATCGGCGCTTTATAGAAGCACGCAGAGTTTTAACCAACGTCAAAACTGGGCAAATTCTATCTCCACTTTACCTCACTGTCTTGGTGTAAATGGGCCCGATGGGTGTACTGGAATCTGAGTGGGCTCTTTGGGGATGGCCCCTGTTCCTGGCCCCACTGGCTGGATGACATCCCAAAGTGAGCATGATCCGCCTGCCCGGCCTTGTCCGCAGCCTCACCAGCAAGACAGAGACGTCCAGGCAGGTGAGTGACGTGGCGTTTAAAGCACAGACCCAGCAAGCAGATCCTGCCCTTTCCAGAGACAGATAAATGCACAACAGGAGACTCTCCCAGTCATTAGCACTTAACAAGACCCATTTCTATGTAGTCTTGGCAGGATAGTGAAGACTGCTTCTGGATTACTGCTGCAAGCAGGAAGGTGCAAATGATTACTACAGTCCATCTTAAAGAATTCTGCTTTCCCATTGGATTCCTGTAGCCAAGATTACGGTCATCAGGATTTGTGGTTGCTGTATGTCTTGGATCAGTGCAGCCAGGGTTACTGTATGCTTCTTTCTTGTATCCTTGATTACTGTAGCCTGCATCGGTGTTTGCTACTTTCTTGTATGCGTGATTATTGTAGCCTGGACTACTTCAGACTGGATTCTTGGAGCATGGATTATTTATTGGATGCAGTTTATTTCTGCATTCTGGATTACTGCCACAGTGCCTGGTTACTGTAGTCCGAGTTAAAGTGTAATTTGCTTGGATGGATTATTGTAGGCAGAATAATTTTATGTCTGATTCTTCGTTTACCGTTTGCTAGAATAACTGACAACGGAGGAAATGTCTAAGGAAATATCAACAAACAACCCAAGAGAGACGCAGACCTGTAATGGTCAGGCAGACCGGCGAATGGATGTTGAAGAAGTACAGGGACAGACAGACGGGCAGGTTGAGAGACTCTGGCAGGTGTGTGTGTGTGGGGGGGGAGACAGAGGGCAGGAATTAATGAGGACGCAGCTGCAGGCGTGGAAACGCAGGGTGTGGCGCCCGCTCTGCCATGCCTCAGATTCCTAAGACCAGGCCTGCGCTGCCGTGTTTATTCTCCTGTGTGAGAAGACCCTGAAAGGGAGGGCGCCTCTCTGCAGTGTCGCAGTGGAGTCCCAGTGGCTGGCTGCCACTGCCGCAAATGCCCTGTCGACCTGGGAACTGTAGGCAGCAGCAAAGCGGGGAGGGCAGCAAAGCCGGTCCGCATCGCTGCGATGTCTCTCTAGGGTCGCAGACGGCACCGCGGCTGAGGCTGAGGCCCCAGAGCACGAGGCCCCGGGTCCCGAGAGCGGTGTGAGCGCGTGGGCTGGGAAGGTGGCACAAAGGAGCGTCTGTGCTCCCTGCCCCCACCGCGGCCAAGGACCGCCTTCGGCAAGCTCCCCGTGGCAGAAGGCGGCCCCATGAATGTCAGCATTGTCGAGCGGCACAGCCTTGGAAGTGATGCCGCCCCCCCATGTGGACACTGGGGGCCCCCGAGGGTTCAGAGTACCTGGCCTTAGCATTCGTTCACTGTGAAGCCTGCTGATCCCACCCTGCTCAACAGCCTCCGGTTTCAGATTGAAGAGGGAATTTTAATGAGGGGGAGCTGAGCTCAACTGCTCATAGTTTACATTACATACTTCCAGCAGTTTCCACTGTGATTTTAAAGAGTGACACATGGAGCAAAAAGTGAAACAGGGTCATCCTGGGGGAGGAGGGGGGGGGGCGACAGATACAGGTACACATATAGCAGCCTGTGAATGCAGACCATCTGCCCCACAGTCTGTGCATGTTGTTGTGTGCAGACCACCTCTTTCCCCAGGCCATACATACAGACCACCCATTCCACAGCCTGTACATGCAGACCACGTGTCCCACAGCCCATGCATGCAGACCATCTGTCCCACAGTCTGTTCATGCAGGCCACTTGACTACAGTTTGCATAACATTACAACCTGCAGGGAAAAATATAGCTATATAGGACGTTAGTATGTGGCACAATCCATTGTGAGTTAATGTAGTGGTCTCTATGTTTTTTACAGTGAAAGCTGCTTTCACAAGGAAAATAATCTGGGGTGCTACCAAGTTGCGATGGTATACTTTGCCGGGTATTGCACAATTGACTTTAATTAAAGATCAACCTGTCCATTGTGATTAACCATTTAGTGACCACTATGTTACACCATTGAAATGATATGTAAAATTAATAAGCTATTC
Organism: Mormyrus hasselquistii; assembly: GCA_026779605.1. Classification (NCBI taxonomy): domain Eukaryota; kingdom Metazoa; phylum Chordata; class Actinopteri; order Osteoglossiformes; family Mormyridae; genus Mormyrus; species Mormyrus hasselquistii. Next base: position 25,123,838 of record JAODKE010000146.1, read on the forward strand.
ACATAAAATATTAAGATAGCTTGGCTTGACACAGTACATATAACTGAGCATGGTTATGTTCCTTCACTCTGTACAGTAACTGCACCATGCACTGTACTCTGCGGGGAACAGGACGGGGCCGGACCTGACTGACCGACCTCCCCATGGGGGAAGAGGGACAAATGTCAAGGGGAAGGGTATAAGTCCTCAGAGGGTGGGAGTTGCGGGTCAATGAGAAGACTTTCTGCAACATATCCAGGGGGGAGGGTCTGAGACTCAAAGGGAACGCATTCTATAGGTATGTACTGTAGTGGGTGGGCTCACTGGCCTAAGGGAAGGCATTTCTTATTGTGACATCATTTCTGCTGTTCTCTTGTGTGGTTCCCTGGTGATGAAATGAGCTGCTGTCATCAGACTCCCTCCCCACCTTCAAGAAACGCCTCAAGACCCATCTGTTCCATGAATTCCTCTGCTAGCCTGACGCCTCTTTACATTCCAAATATGTCTGTAGTGTGTTCTTTGCCTCACTTGTATATCACTTCAGAGAAAAGAGTCTCCTATTATGCAAAATGTAATAGCTCACTCTGACTCCAGTGAGTAGGTATGGTTTCAACATGGCTGGAGACTAAATGAGCCCCAACCTCCCGCCCCCACACCATCTCCTAAACACACGTGGTACTCTCACGATATTCTGCTGCCCCCACTGTCCATCCCTGAACATGCCTCTGCTCCACCTGCCCTGCCTCACCCCTATGCGCGTAAGCCTGTGCTTTGTCCTATATACCCTGTGGTGTTTTGCTCTTTGCTCTTTCGCACTCACTTCTCTGTGACCTGTGGCAGCTGTCACAAGCACACATTACTCTCACCATCTTGCGTCTTAAAATTCTTCAACCTCAGATGGTTTCCTGTGATATTTTCTATTTCATGACGATTGCTTGAACTATATGAATAGTCGGTGGGTGCGTGTATAGCTTCTGAAGAAGGTAAGATTATGCCTGTGTCTGTATATGCAGATTTGCCTTTTATTAGTGCATTTTCCAGTGCTTTAGCTGTACTCTAAAATACGGCTCAAGGGACACTTTAATTGTGTTGCAATGCTGCACCCTAGTGGTGGAAATGAGTAAGCGTTTTTTTTGTGTATATTTTTTTCTTTTAAATGGCAATTCAATGAAAGCTATTTTTTTAACTGAACGACGATGTAGCTGTTTTTAGACTCCTGGTTTGTGCCATTTTTAGCAGATACGGAACAAACTATGACCATTTGTCTGAGGTTCGGCATACAGAAAATGTCTAAGTGTTGCCCCTGCAGTAACTAACACTAGTCGTTGTCGCACCTCTTTATCGTTTCTACCTTCTGTCCTGCCACACTTCTGTCACGCAAGCTGTACCGCCTTGGAGTGTGTCTTGCAGCACGCAGCAACCTGGATTTATTGCTAAAAGCGAACAATACAAAGCAATTAGACCGCCATTTCGATCTGTAGGAATCATCGTGATTCTTGCAAATTTGCATTAATATGTTGGAAACTTTGTCTAAAATCATAAATGACAGTTTAACAAGTGTGTACCAATATGTTTCCACTTGCTGAAGTATTTCTGCATTTAGAGATACTTGAAATGATTTAGTTTTCCCATACAGACCATAATATGTCACGGTGTTTTACGCAGACCATGTTTTTCTCGAGCTAGACATGAACCCAAATGCAGCGTGGTATGCCACAGAATACAGATCTCTCTCAGACAGACCGATGAATCAGTTTCCAATTTACCTACGTTCCAAGCCAAAAAAAACACACACACGTTAAATAAACAATCATTAATTGATAGAAAAGTCAGGTAAATCAGCAATAACCCCAAACAGTACGTAGATGTTCACAAGACTGAGCGACAAGTGGATCACCGGGAGCAACCTAAGAAGAAAACCAAACTAGTCAGGCAAACACCTAGTTAGCTGGTAACTAGAGCATCAGAACCTGAGGTTGATCATTGACGCCCTCTGGTGATTAGGTTGGGACATGACACCAGAGTACGGCCGATAGAGTTTAAGCGGTGTAACAAAGTCGCCGTTTTTAAGATCTAAGGTATTATTTACATTCAAACACGGCATCAAACACACATCCAACCTAAGAAACTCTGTGCTACAGACACCTTTGTATAGACAGTACTTCCAAGTTAGTACTAGTACTAAACGGGCAGTAATACTCGTAGGCCTTTGAATGCAGTACTATAGGGGCTGTTCTACACAGAGATACATAAGCAATGCTGTACAGATGATCTACATTAATGCAGTACTAAAAAGTACTATACACAGTATTACTTGTAAACACACACACACACACACACACACAATCTCTTTTAATTCTTCCCATAATCCCATGAGAATCCTCATGACTCTGTGAGCCTGAGCCTCAGCATGGATTTGGACGTCGCCTTTCCATGCACTTTCCCCCTCAATGCTAATTTTTAGCAACCCGACCATTTTTCACCCGACGGCAATAATATATATATATAACCGAATCACTGAATCGAGACTGAAGAAAAAGTGCAGAGCCAATTCATTGTGGTTTTGGATGGGATCCTAACACAACACAGGTGCAGACACTTGCTGATAATTAGGCTGTCAACTGATAAGCAGGAGAGCTGGAAGCATTAACCTCAGACTGCCTCTAGTGCTCAGGTTGAGATGTGCACCCTTGACGTGTTCAGTCGTGGCCAAAAGTTCTGAGAACGACACAATTGTTGCAATTGTTGTGTTTTAGGCAAAGTTGTGAGTGAGCTCACTCCCTTGGCTGAGGAGCGACAACACACATGAACGGTCTCAGGATGCTTTACTGTTGGCATGACACGGGATTGATGGTATCGCTCAGCTTTTCTTCTCCAGATAATCTTTTTTTCCGGATGCCCCGAACAATCGGAAAGGGGATCCATCAGAGAAAATGACTTTACCCCAGTTCTCAGCAGTTCAATCCCTGTACCTTTTGCAGAATATCAGTCTGTCCTTAATGTATTTCTTTGAGAAAAGTGGCTTCTTTCCTGCCCTTCTTGACACCATACTATCCTCCAAAAGTCTTCGCCTCACTCTGCGTGCAGATGCACTCATACCTGCCTGCTGCCATTCCTGAGCAAGCTCTGCACTGGTGGTGCCTCGATCCTGCATCTGAATCAACTTTAGGAGACGGTCCTGGTACTTGCTGGACTTTCTTGGGCCCCTGAAGCCTCCTTCACAACAATTGATCCTCTCTCCTTGAAGTTCTTGATGATCTGATAAATGGTTGATTTAGGTGCAATCTTACTAGCAGCAATACCCTTGCCTGTGAGGCCCTTTTTGTGCAAAGCAATGATGACTGCAAGTGTTTCCTTGCTTTCCATGATTTCAAGCACCACCCTTCATTTAAAGAATGCAGTGTGCTATTCTAACACAATCAGCACGACAGAGTGATCTCCAGCCTTATCATCAACACTCTCACCTGTGTCAATGAGAGAATCACTGAAACGATGTTAGCAGGTCCTTTTGTGGCAGGGCTAAAATCTAGTGGAAATGTTTTTTGGGAATTATGTTCATTTCCATGACAAAGAGGGACTTTGCGATTAATTTCAATGCATCTGATCACTCTTCATAACATCCTGGAGTATATGCAAGATGCTACCATAAAAACTGAGGCTGCAGACTTTGTGAAAACCAGTACTTGTGTCATTCTCAAAACTTTTGGTTACGACTGTATGCTAACAGATGCCTCTTCCTCTTGAGGTGTTTCTCTGTCCATGGAGTCTGGCCTGTGGCTCATGCCTCACTCCAGGGGATCCTTTTCTGAAGGGTTCCTGCCCCTGTGCATGATGGGACATCTACCTGCTTTTACAGCAAAAATTGAGAATTTAGAATAGCCACATGGGAAATTAAATGTATTTGGTATATAGTCCTGCATATACATACCTACTTACACAAATGTACATATATATACCTGCAAATTATATATAAAAAAAAACTAACAAAACTAATTAAATATTGATGAAGTGAAATGAATTAATTTTAGTTAAAGTGGAGCACAAATGACACACTTGAGTCAACTAATATAAGGGCCTTAATTATCTTTGTGACAGTCTGGCCTCTCGCAGGTTCATTCAGATGTAAAGGCCTGTTTTCATGTCATTAATTACATAATTGTAACTGCCACCTCTAATAAAATTTGTAGGCCAATACGTAATTTTTTCTAGAAAAATACAGCTATTAATTTCAGCAATACTGTTCCAACTGGCAAATAATCCTTGTTTCCATTTTAACATTTTTTTGCGATAACAGGGTTTGTGTAACTTTCTGGAATATTGTTCATTTTAATAATAATGTTGATGTGGGTTTTGACTTTTATATGGTTGGTCTTTCTTTTCCATACTCGAGAGAAAGAGAGAGAGAGTCCTGGGCACTTCTCTGAGTTCAAAAGTAGACAAGCTGTTACCATAGAAACTTATTCAAATCATCATAAACAAGAGAAGATGTGTAGATGCGTACAACATTGCCTCTAGTTTATTTGTAGTATTACAGATTCTGAGTATGGTGTAGATAAAGACTGTAAAATAGATAACAGCTGCAGTATTATTCTTTTTAAAAACAACAGAATTAAACATCTAAATAATGGCAGCCTAGAAATCTGTGTTTGTTTGGTCATGGGTGATGGCTGCTGCCTGTTTTCTATTCCGTTTTTCATTCTGAATGTGTCAGTGCTGCATGGTGATTAGTAGTGAAAAGTCACACGCAGCGTTTCTGCTGCTGTAAGAGCAGAGGGTTTGCAGATACAGAAGCCCTGCCTTTCTGGCATGTGGGGCTCAATTTGCAGCCGGTGGATGCAAATTTAATCACAATAGAAGAAAAAGATCAAAAAGGAGCCACGGAACATCTGATTTTCAACTTTTTTTTTTTTTATTGAAAGCTTCTTCAAAGAAAAAAAAACATAATAAAACGGAAGATTAAATCTAACATCCACTGATCTACAGAAATTCTCTGGATCACAATTCAGAGACATGGGAAGCATGACAGCACTACAAATAAAAAAATAGCATTGAAGATCCGTTCTGTTGCGTCTTTTTTAAACACCTGTACAAAAAGGATTTCATAAATATTCTTCTTTTCCTCTCTTTAATAATTTAATGTCTAATAGAGGTTGTGTTGTTTTCAATAAATTTGGTAAAACATAGTTTCAATGGTTTTCCCTCTATGTTACTCCAATACATTTTTTTTTTTTCCTAGAGCCAGAAACTTGCAGAGAAAGGCACGAGCATGCTGAACGCGAAGCCTCCACGACCAATCAAATCACACTTCTCAGGGACGAACGCCAATCACATGACTGCAATTGTGGATATGCAATTTTGGGTCTACTTTGTCTCCAATGCAGACAGAGCGAAAGCAAAACTCACCATGATCAGGATTCTCATGATCTAAACACTAATGCCACTGGTGTGATCTTTCAAAAGCCTTTTGGACCTGTGATCTAAATTAGCCGAGTGGCTGATTGTAGCACATAGTAATTGACAATCACTCCGCGAGAAGAGATGGCCTGTGGCAACAGTACAATCCATCGTCTAATCTCCAAATCATGTCGGAGAGTATCTCTGATGTTTTAAACATGGCATGTGAGCAATCTGGAGGTAATCAGTGGACCCACTTACAATCTGTGTGTTACAATACTGTGGGCTTTGATACAGAGCTTTAAAAGAGATTTACTCAGTGGATGAAATGCAATACCAACAGTTGGAAGGTACACCTATAGTTCCTGGTCTCCTGGTAAAATCCGATTTTTTTTTTACCATGTTTGAACAATCCTGGGTGAAGCCTGTGAGTGCAGTTTAAGGGGAACACAGATCGTCTGTACTGCCAGCAGGGAAAAAATGATTTGTGTATATATCCACCACTGTGGAAATGCGGATCAGCCATTGGTCATCGTCTTCCATCACATGTGCTACATTAAGCAATCAGGCAAGGGAGCACCTTCTGCTGTCATGTCTGTGACAAAGTATTTTACATGGTCACGGGCAGCGTGATGAATGGGTTTCAACGCCTCATAATTATGTTACTATGTTATGTTCAGACAACGGTAAATGCAGAGTGTAAGTACACTTGTGGTTCATGTCTTTCATTATCATCAGGATTTTAATGTTTTGTGGAGATCAGTGAGGAGGAAGACGGAGAGTAATGTCAGACATCCAAAACACAACGTGGGGAGAGCAGCTTCACGGCCACATGATGCAGGTGGTTGCTCACTTATACACAACGAGGATGACACACATTTCGCTAAAGCTAATCCTCTCTGGCACTATAATTTTATTCTGGAACAGTAGAAGCTCATCACAGTGCTCTTCCTCAACACTCAATGCTCATGTCAACTTCATAGTGTCTCTTCACTCTATGTAGAGAGAAATAAAGCACTTAACTCTAAGGTCAACACAGGCTTGACTGACACAGCGCCCTCCCTTGGCGGTGATCGCGAATCCTTCCATTTCACACAGCATGTCTCAGGTGCTCAGTATCCAGAAAAACCGATGTGGAGTGTTGAGAGGTAGGAGGCGCTCGGCCCTCAAACCTCTGTGAAGGAAATCAAGATTTCTGTACCTCCTGACCACAGACAGCTAATCAAACCTCAGCTAATCGGCCAAGGATCAAACCTCAGGATCAGAATGACCCCTGGCTTCTGCTCGCTGCCCCAGTCAGTGCGCCGATGCGGTCAAGGTCATTTGCTTTCGGTCTGCAGGGCGTGGCCACACGAATCTTGTGGCGATCCAAGTGCGACATGGGAGAGGTGCACGCGAGGCTTTGTTCGTGGGCGGGCATGCTGAGGAAACGGCGTCGCCATGGCACCCTGTTACCATGGAGGAAGGCGCGTTCAGCAGGCTCCACCTCCCGCTTCACAGTTCTGGCTCTCAAATACTGAACTTCGTAGCAGCTAATACATTGAGTCATTTCTAAAATATAAAGGCAGGATAACAAAGAAAATAACTTTTCTCTTTTCTATTTTTTCTCACACAAAAACAGAGGCAAGAAGCCAGCTTTTCTTCCTGAGCACCGGAACGTGCTGTGCTGTACTGTACCGAACCACACTGTGCTTGACCGTATAAGAACATCGACCAAACTGTCACGGTCCACAAGACTATTAACACATCCCTTGCCTAAACCCGAAAGTGGGGATCCCAACTTCGAGCCGACCACCTGGTGTCCCTCCAGAAAATATGTCAGATAGCAGGAACATACAGCCAGCTGAGCTATGAGCTTGCCTACTGTAAGGTGGGGAGGGACTCTTTTTTTCCAGATGGGGAGGGGATTCATAAAGACAAAACAAACATTTTCTCCGAAAGTCAGAATGAATGATTTTAAACCAGCTTGTTTAATGAGGTTCCCTTTTAATTGGTCCTGCTCTTAAGTGTCACTCATAATGGCTCCTCCTACTTATCACTGATTGGCCCTATTTGTCAGGGGGCATTTCCTCAAACAGAATGATTTTAATCATAGACTGCTGATAAGTCAGAATGGCCCCTCCTACTTCTCATTGATTGGCCAAGCTTGTAATGGTGCACGCCATTGGAAAAGTGCTCCTCCTACTTCGGCACATTAATCCTAGCATTAATGGTCAAGAGGCACTCTTGCCCCAATCTATAACGTCCATATACCTAGCCCCTCTATTTGGGTTCTGTCGGGATTCTCTTCTGGGGTCAGAGCTGACATGATTAATTTCTGCACTGTTTGCTGTCTTCAAATTGAGTTTGACCACTTCTGATCTAAAAAAACGCAGCAGTTTAGACAGATTGCTATGTCAGAGAAATATTTTATTAGATTGTATTACAAGGATATTTCACTTTTTTTTATAAGGACCGATAGCCTTTTTTTTAAAAAAAAAAACCTTGCCCTTTTAAACATGGTTTTACATGCACGACTCGGTCAGGTGACGCATCAACATGGTGTCACTGCGGCTTGACGTGTCCCATTGTCTGTTAAAATGGGGCCAGCAGCTTCTATTCCGCTTTGACAGAAAAGGGGGAAATGATTAAACGCTTGCACTTCTGCTGGAGATCTGTGCATTAGAGGGAGCTGCTGGTGCACCCATAGTTCCATTCTGCACAGACAGGACAGCAAGTGGTCATCACTATGGGGGGGGGGGGGTCTGCTTTTGCTATGTACTGTCCTATTGCTGATCCAGGGCCTGATGCACTTTGGACAGAACTTGCTTTCATCAAGGAGCAAACAAGCCCCATTTTCTTGGCAGAAATGTCTTTTTCCCTGAGGGAAACACCTCATATTCTCACGCATGAGTTATTCTTGGTGGAGAAGGGAACATGCTCAACGCCGCAATGGTCGCCCATGTGGGGGTAGTATTGGTCACGCTTGGCTCGACCCAACGACGCCCCCCCCCCCCCCCCCCCCCCCCCACCCAGCCCCCACCCAACCAAAAACCACACAGACAAGCAACAAAACACACAT
>JAODKE010000146.1:25139775-25150533 GCA_026779605.1 Mormyrus hasselquistii
TCCGCTTCCCCCGTTGTTTTCTCTGCATTTTCCCATCTTGCAGGAATGGCATTTCCTGAGCCTGCACTATTTCTGAATAAAACAATTCCTGTTTTCGCTGCTGTGTGGATCTTAAAGTCAGTGTGGGAGATCTGAATGGTCCCCCCATGCACTAAAAATAATCACCCAAGTACAGAAACATCCACACACCCCCGCTGTGAGGCTGCAGAAGATCAGAGGGCTGCTTGATGTACCAGGAGGCTGTCTTCCTGTCTCTGGGTGGAACCTGGGTGAGGTCTTCACATACTGGCCCACCACCCAAGGGGCACAAGCTGGCTTGGCTTCAAGGAAAGTTCAAAGCTCAATACAGCAGAGGAGAAAAGATCTAGCCGCCATTGACCAACCAGTTTCAAAGGAGCTTCCTTAGTCTTTAAATGGACAGGTGTTGTCATTGGAGGAAGGAGGACTAACAGAAAAGCTCCTATTCGCTGAGCTGCTTGCTAATAAAGTATGAGGTGACTTTTGGGCTCTGTAACTAAGCAAATCAACCAAAAGTAATATAGATAGAGGAGCGCTGTAATGGAACCCCAATTAGACAGCTGGCGATTTCCCATAAAGCATCACTGGACGACAGGTTGTTAATGGCAACACAAGAAATCCAAAGTCGTTCTCTCGTTGTGTGTCTGTCTGTTATAGGTGCCTATGGAAACAGGTGTTTGAGAGAGGTCACAGCAGATGCAAACAAAGTTACAGAAGAGATCTCTCGAGGCCGGCCCCTAACTAACCAGCCAACTAAGTTCAAACCAGCCTTACTGACATCAGCCTACAGAAACAACCTCAGCTAAGGAGGGGATGAAAACACCAGCAGATACAAACATCTTCTTCTGCAGACATGGGGGTGGCGGGAAGGGAGGAAGCCAAACCAGACAGCACAGGCTATTCGGCCAGAGCCGGATTTGGGTGGGGGGGTTAAAAGGAGTCTGAGGATGTGACAGGTTCTCGCATCGGGGGGACAGAGGGAGGCTCCTCGCTGAGCGACAGTGCACCTCTGACAGCTGTGTGCACAGGAGCCAACACCATATGTGGGTATCAAGCAAAAACAAGCAACAGTGTGTGTGTGTGTGTGTGTGTGTGTTTTTTGACGTCCTCAGGGAGAAAGACAAGGTGAGAGGATGGCTGCCACCATCACACGGTAAACACTAGGCTGCGTGTTCTCCATCAGATCACCCCGCTTGTCGTTCTCTCTGGCTCGGGGCTTGATTCCTTCCCCTTACTGACGGTGGTCTGTCGAATAAAGAACCCTCTTCTTCCGCTCTCTCCGCACAGGGAAGGAGCGGTAGCTCTCCGAAGGTCATGGACAAAATAGCCCATGATCAGATCGGTGTGGTGATCGGTCTCCTACACTGACTTTAAGACACAGGAATTGTTTAATTCAGAAATAGTTACTGGGAGCGCCAGCGGACCGCTGAGGATAAAACAAGCTCTCGAGCCCAGTAGGGCATCCCGTTAGGACGTGACGGGAATGCCGAAGGAACATCAGCTTCCCAGGTGGGGCATGGGAGGTGAAGGTGTAATGGGAAATGAGGGAGAGAGAGGCATGGAGAAAGAAGAACAGCTCCCTTTTTACAGCTTCCTTCTGGTCCTTTCACAGGAAAGGCAAGTAGAAGAAAGTGGCAACAGAGCATTCTGGAGACTCACAGAGTCTCAGCCCAAGGGAATCGCGGTTATATTCCGGTGGCGGCGTATTAGGAGGCGGGAACAGGGCACAGCTGCCGGGATGCGGTTCCACAGATACTCTGGGTGCTCTGAGGATTCTTGAGGGCTTTTACATTTGGATCAGGCTCACAGCCAAACCTGGCATCCTAACAAACTGGCAGCGGGAGCAAGGCGGACAGACGTGTGTGGAAAAGCAGCGATACAGCCACGTAATTCTCCACGGTGTAAGGCAAACAGCAGGCACTCATGGTCCACTTCTTATTAACGTCTCCGCTCAGCGAGAAGGCAGGCCTGGCCTGATGCTCGGAGGCGCCGACACAAACCCTTCCCAGAACCATCGCTACGTCGCCCCGCTTAACAACTTCGAACAGGGCATCGCCCGCCCCAGCTCAGCTTAATCCGAAGCAATTCAGATCGACCGGAAGCTCATAAAAGCCACCCAGACAGGGGACAAACACTGCAGAGAGACCAAATGTGCTGAAGGTGAGTTCATCCTTAATAATACTTAGAAAGTCACGGACATGGACGGGGTTAGGTGTTCCTTGGGAGAAACAGTGCATGCTGTTCTTTACTCTACCACAGTTGTTAATTACTCTGTTGAATAATTATTTGGACAGAAGCAGATGTAAGTCAATGTCTGGCTGGAGGTACAGAAAGCCCAGCTCTCATTAAACAGCTGCTCAGCCGCCCTTCTCTAACGCAACCTGCCAGGTGCCGCAGGGTCAGCGTGACCCCAGAATGCACCTCGTGAGGACCAGAGCCAGAGCTAGACCCCGGATATCTTATCTGCAGGTGTGGAAGAGCGGGCTGCCGGACAGTCACGCGGTTTATCTCCAGCGTGATACTCACAGTTCCCGTAGTGCCCAGAGAGAGGTGGTTCATCTGCTGGGTCAGGGGCCCAATCAGGCTGGCCGGCTGCATGGACATGGTGTGTTCCATGGCGGGTGTGATCACAGCACCCTGGCGAGAGAGCAGGAGAACACCCGTGATGTGGCTGGGACAGAGGACAGCATTGAGCCCCGCCCCCCCAGAGGACAGCATGGAGTCCCGCCCCCAGATGACAGCATGTGCATGACATCATATCAACCAGAAATGGATTTCTGACTCAAGACCTTGAAAGTTGTCAGGACCAAACTGTTGTTTCATTTCATTTCACTCACTGATAAGTAATATCTTAATTTCTGTGCTTGCAATTCAGTAAATAATATTGGTTGAGAAGCTCTTGTCACATGTCTGCCTGTCTGCGCCACAGCTGCGCATTCAGTGCATACGGGGAACAGCTGGCTGTATTGCCATCTACTGGCAGCTAAATGACAGCTCACTGCGCAAAATTAGTCTGAATACGCGGCTAAGTGGGCTGCTTATCGTCTCGTAATGGACAAAGGAGCTCTGTGTTTTTCAGGCTGTGTGTGGGTGAGTAATTGAGGGCTGTAAATGCTGAGGAAGGTCTGTATGTGCGTGGATGTTGCTGAGGGTGAGCCGGTATGCGCTGTTCCTGTTCACATGGGGGAATCATCGTCCTACAAGGTCCTTGTAGAACTCCTCATATCGGAGATACCGGGTGGGTACATTCTTCTACCAGGCCCCCTCGAGTGGACGAATGATTTAATGCCACCCTAACACTTGTTCTGTGTAGAGTTCTGGAAATGATGCATGGCTCACTTAGCGTTTAAATCTATTTAAAAATATATTCTGCATGTGTTTATTTCAAAGGCACACTGCACACTGCAGCTGTAGTAGCAGCTTATGGAAGCCGCTCCACGTTTTCCACAGATATAATCAATATCGGACCGAAATTGGCTACGGCTGACTGCCAACGTGATAATGCAGGAACGGTCTGGGACCGGCGTGCAGAATCGGGTCAGATGTCAGTCAGCACCGTCATATGGAAGGAGCCCAGGCACGGCGCAGTGCGCGCAGTGCGTGCAGTGCATGTGTGCGTAGGCATGTGCTTCCTTCTGCGTGTCAGGTGTAGTTTTTATTGATTGCACCTAAATACCGAGGGCTGTCGCCGTGGCCCATCGGGGCGACTCTCACATCCCCGGTGCACGGCTGATCCGCGATCGCTGATTAATCTCAGCCCTAGACTGGCAAACAAACGGAGAGGTGACAGCAGACTGAGCAATTACACTGCAGACCAGCAGAGGGCAGCATGACCTCATGTCTTCCTATTGGCTAGCAGTGGTTTGCCTGGCCTCGCCGAGCCACACAGCTGTGCTATTGAGCTGGAAGAACAGCAGAACAATATACGTTTTTTCCTTTTCTTGGGTTGGGGTGGTGAAATCCATACCAAAAAACAAGGAGACATCAAGCACGATTGAGAGTTTGTAGATTCAGGGCTGTGTCGCTATTCGCCTGTGTTCCTGCGTGTTTGGGTTACCGCTGCGGAGGACATCCACCGCGCATTTCACATTCCGTCAGCACCGTAAAAAACTTAAAGACCACGGAGCGCCATAAGTCTGCAAGGTCATCAGCAGAAAGCGGCGGTGAATTCCAATGCACAACAGATACAGTCAGAGGACACATATAAATACACCACGAGTCCTGGTTTAAAGGTCAACCAGGTGACAGGAATTTAAAAGTGCAAGATCTCAGCGCAGTTAAACCGGTCGTGGGAAAGCGGCAACCATCCCTGCGATAAAAATGGCTGACTGATATCAGCAGCAGTAAAGCAGCAGCAGAAAAGGACGTAAAAAAGAGAGAACGGGGTTCGTGTCTCCTTCAAGCTGCACCACCTCCAAAGTCAGGAGTCCAACTCAAACATGCACACGGTGCAAACTGAGAAGTTTCAGCAGATGCCCCCTTGTGGTGTGGTGGCAGCTGGGGCAGGTATTTTCTCCCTTGACTAGGTTTCTGTGTCGCTTCTCCTCAAATCTCAGTAGAATGAAAGATTCTGGCAGGGTGGGGGGGTGCTGGCAGTCTTCAGGTAGTCAGAAAAACAAACAGACTTCAGACACGATATCAGGCACCAGGCGGCTAAAATCGTTTTCCACATTCAACAGCAAATGGAGCTTGCAGATGCCACTCGAAAAAATGACTTTTGCACACCCGCTTGCTGTACTGACGTGAGCTGCTGTACTGACGTGAGTAATGCGGGACGGGCTTACGGAAAGCCGCCTTGATATGTTTGCTCGTCAAACATGCTCCTCTTCCTTGCAGCAAATTGACATTTCTGGATAAAGAGAAGCTTCATTTTGCCACCTGCACGCGACACTCAATCGCCGTTCATGTTCGACTTGCTTATTCCACATAACGATTCAGACCCCAGACCCAGAAAAGCACTGTGCCGTGTTATTAGGAAGCCTTAGGTGACCAGTGGATGGAATCCCAGCCTTTCCTGTCCCGGTTCTTGGTCTGGAATTTGCATGTTCTCCCCGTGTTTGCCTGTGTGTGCGTGTGTGTGTGTGTGTGTGCTGCAGCCCACAAACACGCACTGAGGTGCATCTCCCAGTGCTGATTGGGACAGACTCCAGTGTTGCTGTGACCCTAAACCAGATAAGCAGTTAAGGAAAACGGATGGACAAAATGCGACTCCTCTTAGCTGCTTAAGATTAAATGCATGCCTATAGTGATGTCTTAGCTACTAGCACAACGTAGCACATAGCACTGCCCTGGTGATAAATCACACTGTCAATGTCAGGCCGCCCTAAGCGCAGTCGGCACGTCAATGCAGCAACGACGCCACCGCAAAGACGAGCATGTTCTCCTCACTGCAGCTGAGGTTATTCTGCAGTCTCACAATGACTTATCTTCACTGTAGGGTCTGGCTGAGGGTCTGATGCTCCTTCAGCAGGTAGCCTACACTCTGTCTTTGAATCCGCTGCGAGACCCAACAGGCGTCGGAAACATGCCGTCACTCTCGCGGCATGCTTTTCCAAATACACAGCTCCAGCTGGTGGAGACTAATCTCCCGGGACCGTCAGTGAGGACAGTGGCACTTAAGCATCGCCCATGTTTTTTTTCTGAGTCCTGCAAAGAAATATTCGAAGCCACAGAATGGTTTAAACCAGTGTTTCCAAAGCTGGTCTTTGGGGACTCCCAGACAGTCCACATCTTTGCTCCCTCCTAGGGAGGGAGCAGCTCCAGTTAGGGCAAAAAACGTGATCTGTCTGGGGGCCCCAAGGACCGTGTTGGGAAACACTGAACTAAACTAGTGTGGGGAGGGAAAGATACTTTGAAACCCACAGATGCTGGGACTGTATGGTGCTGTCGATCAGTGGCTGGTTTAATGAGACGGCAACAGGTGCACCAGCTAACAAGACGTTGATTAAAACTGTCTGTACCTCAGAATCCCCATCACTGGGATTAAGGCGCATTGAAGGGCTAAAACACACCTTCAACCCCTGCTGTGTCACGATGGCTCCGGCTCCGATGAGGAGGCCCAGGGATAAATATGGGCTCATATTCAGAGACTGACTCCGTTCTCCCGCCCCCTCCCTCCTTCCCTCCCCGTCCTCACTCTGCAGCTTTATCCACAGGCAGCTGACCGCTTACTGGGCCGTGGGTGGAATTGAGAGAGAAAGACTCTCTCTGCGAGGGCGCCACATTGCTCAGGGAGACACACAGACCGAGGAGTGGGGAGAGCCGGCGGCGGGAGGTGCCGCGCTTGAGGAGTGTGCGACTCCACACTCCGCCAGCTGAGTTTGTGGGGGCCTCGCGCTTTGAAGGACCTGTGACGACTTACAGAGGCACTGGTTTGTGCGTTTCGAATTGGGGTCAAAGAGAGACGAAAGCCAAAGACATGGGTATGAATAATAGAGGAGTTTCAAATCGAGATGGTGCGGTTCCGCATGATGATGTGCATAACAGCCGATAAAAGAAGATTCCTCAGCTCGGGCATGGGATGGTTTGAGGGTTCAAGAGGCGGAGCTTCCGTCATGTGAGATTCCTGCGATCTCCATTTCAGGTGCCAAAGTTTCGGCTTCTTCAGCTAACTTGCCAATGGGCAGCTGGCTGTCGGCGAAGAAGTCAAAAGACAACGGGGGCTGGGGGGGCTGGAGAGAGTGAACAGGAATGCTTGCTGTCACTGCACGCCCGCACCGCTGCCCGCCGCAGAACATCTGCTGTCACATCACAGAATTCCCCATACGGCTCCCGGGCGAGCGCGAGATGGAACGCCGGCCGGTTTAATTGCTTCGTTATTTCTGTCGGGAATATTAAGAGCCCGTCAAAATCCGGTTTACGGGGATTTTCAGGCCACCGTGTTTGTGCTCGATACAGAAAGAGCAGCTCCCACTGACGGCGTGGTTCCTTTGCGATAAGAAGGCGCACTCTAGCAGGGCTCTTCACGATCATCCCCAAAGACAAAGGACTTAGCCGAACATGGGCACAGGAAGCCCCCTCCCCCTGCCGGCGCCGCTCCCTCCCGTGCTCCCTTTTCATCCATTTGTTTTTCCGGCACGTGCTCATGATCCAAACCCAGCGTCCCGCGAGCGGCTCGGCTCGGGAGATCTCCGGCTTTCAGATCCAGGCCGGCTTTGTTCAAGCGATCCCAAACACAAGGCTGGGCTGGAGACACACATCCATGCCGGTTTGACAAAAATATGCTCAGAGAACAAAGTAGACAGAACATTCCGGCATTCCAAGGCCACGGTGCTGCTCATTTTCACTGTCCAGCTTTGGACCACAGTGCTGTGACCGTAAGCATGATGGGAGGAAGGGGGAGTACAGCTCACTAATCATATAGCTAAGACTCTGCACTCAGATGATCTGTCAGAAAATCATGGGAAATCTCGGGGTTGCGGTATGAGCAGTTTCCTGGGCAGCAGAAGGAGCACGTGGGTGACTGAGCTGGGGGGGGGTATGGGGAGGGTCTGGCTCTCCGACAGGAGCAGACCACCCGACTGCTCTCTCTCCTTCCGTTCGTGCTTGAGTAGTCAATGTACATTAGTGTCATGCATGTACTGACGCATCAGTCATGCAGCGACGTCGAAATCTCTGCCGCATCTACGGGGAGTCAGGAAAGTGGGCACACGCAGATTATCGCTGGTGAACTCGGAGACAGACGTCATGGCGACAGGTGTGAAACCTGTAGCAGTGATGACATGCATTGTGAGCCCCATCTATGTTTTGAAAAAGCGCACTGTGAGAAAGACCCGGGAGAAGCAGCGAGGACTCCTGGCCGTTTCTGGACTAAGGCCCTCGTCCTTCTCATCTACTCGTTATAAATTACCGCAGGGGCCTTCATCAAAGCCGGGAAGCATAAACAATGAGAACGGCTAGGAGTGTTTCCATGCGGAGCCGCTAGAAAGCTGCATGGTAGTGCTCCGTTTCCGGCTGAAGACTCTTGAAATCACAAACTGCGGACTTGACTTTGCCAAAATGACAAAAAAGATTCTTTCATTACTGAGCCTCCATTGTGCTCCGTCCCGGGAAATCTGGGCCAGGCCCGCTCTGTTATTGCTGAAACATTCTGCCATCTGCTTGCTGTCCAGGCCCAATCCAAATGGTCTGTGGCAGGAAAACAATTCTGCTCACAGAATGCTCTTTAAAAGATCACTGGGATCGGAAAGAAAAAGAGGCAAGGGAGAGGGAACTCAAAAAGATAGGAACTGATGGCGGAAAAAGACAGCTGGAAACCCTTTGTCTGCTTTCGGCAAATCCCTCCTAGGAGGACCGGACTCCCCGGGACGCAGGTGGCTGCCAGGAGAAGCAATGGGACCAAGACGACACGGCTACAGTCTTCTGGCTGGCTCAGGAACACAACTAGGAAAGGGGATGGTGAGGGTCTCTCTGGGCAAGAAAGGAGCATAGGGACCGGCAGTCTTACTGGGGACGGGGCATTCCATTTCAGCCCCTCCCCCCTTTTTAGGGCTCACGGTTTCTGCTTACAGAAGGAGTCTACAAAACAGTGGAAACAGGAAGCAAAAACCGCCATTTCAGGAAAGACGTGAATAAAATAAAGTTTGGGAATGTTGGACCATGGAATATATAGATGCTGGGGGGAGCGAGGACGGGCATTGGGGAGGGGGGGGGGGGGAGTAAGAGTAGAAGGCATTAATCATGATCCAGGGATAAGCGGAGTCACTTAACTCTCCCTCCCAAAATTGTCATCGCCCTCCCCCATCTATCGCCCCCAGGACACGGAGCAAATGGTGCTAATGAAATTTAACACTTGGGGTTTTTCAGTGTAATTAGAAGGTTTTAAGGCTTCTTCGGGAATGCAGTACATTAAACTGCTGCCCCAAAATTCATTGTTTCCATAATGGAAATATGAAAATAGCAGTTACTGGACAATTTGAAAGTCTTTGCCAGAGCAGGTAATCATGAGCTATCCTGCCGCTACTTAAATATGTTTATTCAGTGGCAGCTCTGTATTCTGAGCCTAATACTGATGCCACATCTAAGGACAATCATTAAAGACCACCACTGAAGACCATGTCTAAGGACAATCATTAAAGACCACCACTGAAGACCATGTCTAAGGACAATCAGTACAGACCGTCACTGACAACCACATCTAAGAACGATCATCAAAGACTATCGCTGAAGACCACGTGTAAGGACAATCAGCACAGACCATCACTGAAGAATACATCAAAGGACAATCAGCAAAGACCATCACTGATAACCATGTCTAAGGACAATCTGCAAAGATCGTTACTGATGACCATTTCAAAAGAAAACCATTACATTTCACAAGGCCAGTTTATTCCACGTTTACATTTTGTTTTCAGATGTTTCTCTAACTACTTCCTGAAAAGCTGTAGGAACAGCTAAATGAGACTGGCAGTGTTCTCAGAGTAACAGGCATGATTCACAGCCTGCTGGAAATGTGTGTGCCGCATGATTGGCTGTGCCTACAGTGTACCTTCTGAAACAGTTCGCGTGGAGGCCAAAGTTTGTTTTGGATTCCATGAACAGCTTCTCACCCCCACTTGCCTTCTGAGATTCTGCTAACAGGCAGAGCCCTCAGCTCTACAGGGCAGAAATGTGATCAGCGTGGAAAGTACTACGTAACTAGTCCAACATACTCTGCAGTCTGATGGGAACCAGGTGGTCTGAACTGGACTCTGTCAGGGAGACGTGAGAGAAGGAACCAGGCAGCTGATAGAGTACTGCTGGTATAGTAACACTGGTAGTGTAACACTGGTGGAGTTTTGGTAGCATGATATCAATGGTACAGTACTGCTGGTATAGTAAAGCTAGTATTGTAACACTGGTAGAGTACAGGTGGTATAATAACATTGGAAGAGTACTGTTGGTAGAGTAATACTGGTGGAGTACCGCTGGTGGTAAGAATGGAAATAGTGATTGTTAAATATGGCAGAGGGTTAGCACTGTTGCTTCACACTTCTGGGACCTGGGTTTGAGTCTCTGCCAGGATTCCGTGTGTGGAGTTTGCATGTTCTCCCCAGGCCGTCTGGTTTTACCCCACAGTCCAAAAACATGCTGATGTTAACTGGAGTTGTTTGGCCATAGGTGTGTGTGTGTGAGCGAATGGTGTGTGAGCGTCGCCCCCATGCTGGGTTGTTCCCTGCCTTGTACCCACAGTGTCCAGGACAGGCTCCAGACCCCCTGCAACCCTGAGTACGACAAGTGGTTTCAGAAAATGGATGGATGGAAATATGGCGGAAGGGGTGAAAACACGAAAAACTAGAAGCAATGAAAGTTGCAGATGATTTGTGGCTGAGTAGGTGAGCAGTGCGGTATGTGCTATGGTGTCTCCTGGGTCCCCACAGATGGCGAAGAGAATGACAGGTCACATTACACACACAGTTGTGTAATTACAGTATATCTCAATAGGGACTCTCCATTCATTTCTAAAACTAAATCCCAACAATGACGACCTTAACCGCTACCCAGCCCTAACCTTAACCATAAGTGAACAAACAAAAAACAAGACTTTTGGCATTTTTTAGTTTTTTGATTGCAGTCACTGAATTTTGTAAAATTAAGTTTCCTCTTGTGGGAACCAAAAAGATGCCCCAAGGTTAAAAAGTTGCACGTTTTTATCTGGGCCCCACAATATAATGATTACAAAATTGCACACACACACACACACACACACACACACACACACACACACACACACACACACACACACACACACACCCACACACA
>JAODKE010000146.1:25188749-25198975 GCA_026779605.1 Mormyrus hasselquistii
TTACTGCAGATCATCATTCTTAAGTGTCCTAGGTACTGCAGATCACCACTCCCAACTACCTAAGTTACTGCAGATCACCACTCCCAACTACCTAAGTTACTGTAGATCATCATTCCTAAGTGTCCTAGGTACTGTAGATCACCACTCCCAACTACCTAAGTTACTGCAGATCATCATTCCTAAGTGTCCTAGGTACTGCAGATCACCACTCCCAACTACCTAAGTTACTGCAGATCATCATTCCTAAGTGTCCTAGGTAGTGCAGATCACCACTCCCAACTACCTAAGTTACTGCAGATCATCATTCTTAAGTGTCCTAGGTAGTGCAGATCACCACTCCCAACTACCTAAGTTACTGCAGATCATCATTCCTAAGTGTCCTAGGTACTGCAGATCACAATTCCTAACTACACGTGTCACTGCAGATCACAATTCCTTACTACACGTGTCACTGCAGATCACTATTCCTTACTACACGTGTCACTGCAGATCACTATTCCAAAGTCAGTAGTACGTAGTGCATATGTGAGGTGAAATAGAGAGCAGGAAGCTCTCCCACACTGTTTCAGCTCTCAGACTGGCTGCGGATGGAGGGCCATCATGACTGAAGATAAGTTGCCAAGTGGTCTCTGCCTGCTGTCTCAACAAGCAGCCATAGGCAGGCTCAGTGTGACACTACAATGGCTTTGGAAGTCCTCTTGACACAACAACTGCTGATACGAGTGGCTGGGTTGGGGGGGGGGGGCGCGTCATCAAGTGGCTGGCAGCGAATAAATATAGACTAATTGTGCATCCCGTGTTTAATTCCTGAACTCCCCACTTGTTACCACAGATATGGTCTTTCACATATGTGGAGAACATCTGCAAGAAGAGGTATTTAGAGGCGCTTGAGAGTGAGATTAATTACTAAAGAAGATATGGGTTGATTAACATATTTCATTAAATATGTCAAAACTAAGTCATAGTTTCATAATCCTATTATGTTTAAATTATTTTTAAGCAGGGCAGATGCACACATGCATATTTATGCAAATTTTCTTAAAGTTATGCTGCATTCTTAAGCTTGAACGCAAAGGAACCTATTAAATAAATCAACTGCAGAGGAGAATATGAATTCCTGTAGTTTGGCTGCTCATTAATAGGAAAAAGCGGCAGCATTTAAAACACACTTATTACTGTTATTATGCTAATCGCACATCCCAGCCTGGTATGTAGCAGCACAGAAGCTGAGTTCTTTCGTGAAAGGAGCAGAATCGTACGGGTAAAAGTTGTGTTTCCGAATGGTGCACCGCCACATGCCTCCGTGCCTCTGACTGGTAGAGACTGCTGGGTCAAATCCCAGGGTCGACAGAAGAGCCGTGTCTTCATTGGGCCATTGAGCAAGGCCCTTACCCACCAGGGGATCAGATAAATGGCCTGACCTGACTTCGGACCCCATGCTTCACTCTCAGCTGTATATAAATGTATGTGTGTGTGTGTGTGTCTCAGGCAGACCAAAATAGATTACATAAAAAGAAGCATTCCATTTCACCTGTACTTGTAAATAGCAAATGAAGCATGGTTTCATTAAAAACGGGCTGGTATAATGGCCCTCAGGTCAGAGGAGCGAGTTTCTGTGGTGCCCATAAAGACGCCGCCGAATCCCAGGCTCACCCTCACCACATCGATGGGGAGAAAAATCAGTGCAGCCTATTGGAGGAGAGGAGCACTGTTCATGACTTCGCAGCCTAACGCGTGAGCAATAGAGATTCGGGCGAGATCGCCCCCTAAAGACACCCTGCCCTCAACCTCACCTGCCCCCCGTATCCCATCACAGGAACACGGAGAGGCCAGGCTGGGCGACATGTTCTACACTGTCTTGTTGAAGTGAGTCGCAAGCCCATTTGGGGCGGGGCTGAGAGGGGTTCTGATGAACCCTCCCATGTCCCACTGTGAGCTATGGTCGTATCCGACTGCCAAGAAAGCGTGCAGTTCAGTAAGACATCAAAACCCAGCAGCCCCCCCCCGCCTGCTTCCCATCGCACTGAATAGCCCCCACCCCCCATCAGATTAATATCCAGCCTTGTAGTCATGCCTGTCAGCCCAGGAAGAGATTCTGGGCTCAGCTCCATCACAGAAAGAGAGTTAATAACCCCCCTGCCCCCCCGCCCCGTCACCTGGGGCTGTTTAAAGGGTGGGTGTCTGGAATTTTCATTAAAGCAGTGTAATAAGCAGAGAGCTCCGCAGCTTATCACTGAAGCGGTTTGGGTTTCGAGAGCAAAATGAATTTCAAGTTTAAGCAACAGAAAAAGATACAATTTAGATGACAGCGTTCACCACCAAGCTGAGTGAACGTGAAGTGCGAGAAATCGCGCAGGGCGACGACGTAACGCAAGAACGTGTAGAGAAGATGCCAGCTCGGGTACCAAAGGCTGCTGAGAGCGACTGCGGCTACGGGCCCACTTTATTGGCTACAGGCCCACGTTAGCAGCTACAGGCCCACGTTAGCGACTACGAGCGGCGTGTCGCTCACTGGTACGCACAGTGAAACTCCCCTTGACTGTCTGTTAAGATCGAATGCGGATCTTCATGAGAAATATCATTAAAGGCTTTACGTTGGGCTGTGTTCCTTGTCTTAAGGTGGGATATAAGCACTGATCGGCTTGGATTTTACGTACATGCGCGCCAAATAGCGCTGACGTTTTAATACGACGGCTGGAGCGAAACGAGAATCAGGTTTGAAGGAGACCCATGCAGCTAGGAGGGGGCCACACACAGAGGGGCCACACGCAGAGGGATAACAGCAAAAATCAAAGTGAAGATTCACCTACCCCCCACCAGCAATGGGAACCAAAGCATATTCCACAGGGGAGGCCATAACGAGGGCTGGAGGACTCTGCCAGGTGCATGATGGGAAGGCAGAGAGCCCTGTTCTTCCCCAGACGTGGCTTTCATCAGACTCACGCTCTCCTCAGCCTCTCCAGGCCCTTTGCGCAGTCACCTTCAGCATCATTTCCCTGGTGATCTGTCTCTTATCGAACGTGCGAGTTCAGGAAAAGCACAGCACAGGTCATCCTGCTATAGGGGAGAAGCTCACGCTCCATGCTAATGCTACCTGAGCACGGAGGGGGCGTTTACTGCTTAAACTTCACTGGACCCTTTCATTGCTCCGGTGACGCTAGTGTGCGCCCTCAGCACTCAGCACGCCTCTTTGGGGGTCTTCCCTGACCCCCTCCCACGCAGGCAGCACACACATGCAGGACAGACACATCCGTTAGCCGGTAAGTATCTATAAGTCACCTTAATCCCACCGGCTTCCTATGGCTGCTCATTCTACTCAGGCGGGGCGGGGGAGGATCTTAATTCACAGAGCTACCCGCCGGTCTATGAGGACACAATCGCGGGTTTGTAACCCGGAGCAGAGCTAGCTCACATACTGGAGAAAGAGGATCCACCATAATAATATTCAGGCAAATGGTCGCCATGACCGTGCCAGCTGGTTTGGTAGGGATGTGTGCATGGGGACCTGGCACCCCCCCCCCCCCCCCCCCCCTATTTCGTCCTGGCCTTTCAGGCCAGTGGGGGGGGGCTGCCATATCAGGGGGGGCACTAACCAGGAAGCCCGTGGGGCATCTGGGAGACCCTCGACTTTTAAAGGTCACGAAGCAGTAATAAGGTTCTGGAGGGCCTGGGGGGTGGGGGTGTTGCTGAAAAGCCCAGACGGGGGTCGCTCTCAGAAACGGGGGTCTCTCTGGCATGCTGACCGATAATCACGTCGCAGCGCGCATCAAGACCAGCCCCCTCACAGACGTCTGAGAAGGGGATATATATCAAACAGCTTTTTTAAAAAAAACATTTCCCTCCTACATACTTTCTTCTCGTATCTTTCATCTTCGTGTGGGGAGGAGAATCTGTCTCTCCAGAGTGCGCCTAACGTGCAGTGTGTCTGTCCTGCTACGGCCTGGCGTTCTGTCCAGGGTGCCCCTGCTCCGTGATCTATACTGGCTGAGACGGACTCCAGGTTCTGTGTCACCCTAGACTGGAGAAGCGGCCAGGGAACGCAGTTGGATGGATGCATCATATTTTTATTTGATGCACTACAAATATAGTACAACAAATATAGTACAATAAAAATCATTTGGTCATGCTTTCATAAGAAGCATGTAAGTATAGCAAAACATCATAACAAATCTTGACAGTATGATTTACATTACATGATTAAAGCTGTGAAGATATGTAAGGATGTTAAGGTTTACTTACATGCTGCTTATGAGTGTTCTATGAATGCATTATGTATGCATTATGAATGCATTATGAATGCATTATGTATGCATTATGAATACATTATGAAGGTGCAGTTAATGTAACTCGTTCCCAAGCATTCAAATTAGCACACTGGCAGTAGAACACAAGGGGATGAATGCGAACTTCTTGTAAAAATTAGAGCGTTAACTTCTGCTGCACGGTGAGAGATTAACAATTTCACGCCAGTGAAGAGCCATGCCTGGCCTTTCATGTGCTTCTTTATTAACATAAACACGTATATATGCGCTCCCAGAATAAACATCTGCTTTCACAAGCCGGATGAAAGCAACACAGAAGCTTTGAAAATGCACAGAGTCACCATCTCACTAATGTACGCCAGAAATTCCCTTTCACTTTGATCGCTTTAATATGTTTAACTACAGCTAAACAGGGCCTGGGCAGGTGGGCTGGTGTGACATTATAAATTCATTAAGCAGCGCGATAGTAGGCAGGGAGGGGAAGCCCAGATCCGATGCAAAGGCTCACTGTGGACCTATACACCTTTTCATGTACCCGCATCGATCTTGCCGCCTGAATCTGGACCACAGCCACCCACGGATAACGGGGTATGTGCGTTCGGTGAGGGGGTGCTGAGCTACATTTTCATCTCCATTACGGCCTTTGTCAGAAGGATGGGGAGGGGGGGGCCCGAGGTAACGCGAGGCGAGAGGGAGATGGCCTGCCTTCAGGAGAGGAGGATGGTAACTATGAAGATGAAGATGCAGATGTCTGGTTCTCCTGATGGGGTCTGAGGAGCCAAGACCCGCTCCCCCTTTCCAGAGTGGCCAGGTCAGCCTCTAAGCTCACAAAGGTTCTACAGCATCCATCAGAGGCCTCAAAGAAACACTAACCAATGATGAGAAGTTGCAGTATGTACCCCATCATTCACACTGGGTTCAGGACAAGTGGTCACCTTGGTTTAGATCCTACGGCTTCATTATTTAGACTAGAATGGTCTCAGCAATTGGCAATGGTAAAATAAAGATGTAAAATAGCCATTTTGGCTAATTCTGGCACATTTACATTTTATGTTTATTAATGTGCACTGTCCATGTCAAGTAAACCATAGATAAATTAAACAATATCCATAATGTTGGCAGAACTAATGAGAAATATCCATCCATCCATCCATCCATCCATCCATCCATCCATCCATCCATCCATCCATCCATCCATCCATCCATCCATCCGTCCATCCATCCATCCATCCATCATGCATGAATGCTTATCCAGAGCAGGGGCCTTCTCCTTAATCCTTAACCCAACATATTGAGCTTAACCCCAACCCAGCCCTGGCCTTAACCATAAGTAACCAAATATAGTACAATGGCATTTTTAGGTTTTTGATTGTAGCCACAGCTTTTTATAAAATTCAGTTTCCCCTCATGGGGACCGAACAAACGATGTCAAAATGACACGTTTTTAATCACATTGTGGACAGACAGACAGACACACACACATTTAAAAACAGCAGGTGATTACCAGCCGGCAATTCACACCACACCGCTGCATGTTTCTGGAGAGCCACCAGAGGACCTAGATCAGAAACCGCCACGTAATGAAGTTCTGCTTAGACACAGACATCAGTCTATCTAGCTGGCAGGACCTGAAAGCCGGGAGAGTGGTGCGGACTCAGTCATGGCGGCAGCCCCGGGATAATTTCCACTGCGTAGCCATAATGCCTGTTCTGAAGCATTTTCTCTGCCATCCCTCCTCTTCCTTCTCTTTCATCCATCTTCATCCCTCTCTCTCACTCTCCTCTCTTGCTGTTTCTGGGCATAATAAGCCCTAAGTTCTTCCCACCTTTGTCTTTCCAATACCCGCATCCCCCAGCTCTTGCCAGCGGACACTTCCGGTCTGACTGCCTTCCCTGCGT
The DNA here is from genome assembly GCA_026779605.1 of Mormyrus hasselquistii. Lineage (NCBI taxonomy): Eukaryota > Metazoa > Chordata > Actinopteri > Osteoglossiformes > Mormyridae > Mormyrus > Mormyrus hasselquistii. Next base: position 25,194,910 of record JAODKE010000146.1, read on the forward strand.
CCACCTGGCCGCATCTCTGATGACGAGTCCCCAGTGCTCTTGTCCCCTCACGGTTGGGATGAGCCGCTGTCTCAATCCGCCCGCGGATCTTTTGACAGAGTGACTGGCCCCCATCCAGGCCTGGTGGACGCAGCACCGGACCGACCACTCTGAGAAAGGATTGGCCGCACCTGTCCCGCCCCCGTCTTGTCAGAGCCAAGAGGCAGCTGTCCAAGGGCCGGGCCGTCTGCAGCACGGTTGACTGGTTTATTCCAGAATGCTTCTGTGAAGTCAGTAATGCGCGGGGCGGAGGATATGGAAACAGAGCTGATCTCTGTGGACTACAAACACAACCATGTTCTTCAAGAGCAGGAAAAACATGCATCTGACTGATCAGGAACTGCCTTTTCTTTGCTGATGCCTTGGTACCAAGCATTACAGGTGAACTGTGTGTGTGTGTGTGTGTGTGTGTGTGTGTGTGTGTGTGCCTTTTCCCCAGGCTGCCAGATGATGAGTAACCGATGAGGCGGCACAAGGTTATTTCGAAGTTCTTCACAAAGGGAAACATGAGTGCATCAGCAAAGCCCCCCCCCCCCCACGCCTGCTAAATGGGTCCTGCCGGATCGTCCCTCCAAATGAACCCCTATCTAACTACACCCCCCCCCTTATTCTCCCCCCCGACGCAATACACAGGCCTCCGACAGATGGATTTTTTTTCCCAGAATGCTTCTCACCCCCTCCTGTAGGCACGTGCTGCTCCTGCCGCCTCCGCTTCTCCCGGACGTCTTGCCCCCTCTGCCCTATTTGGGGTATTTGTTCTCCTGCTATTTCCCCTTACGTGTGCATAAATAGGACCAAAGGTCTCCAGCTGTGCCTGTCGGCAGCCTCGCGGCGCCTAGAGGTGGCGCTGCATACCTGAGTATGTTAACACAACCGCCAGTCTTGACCCTGTCTAAATCCTGCATAGCAAACTGCGTGAAAGCGGCCGTGATGAGTTATTAAGCACTATCCATATAATATATGCCCTCATCTTCCACATGAAAATGAGGTACTAATAAATATAACCATTATGAGGCTATATATTAAGGAAATCAAACTTTATCATTTACATTTATTTATTTAGAAGGTGTTTCTCTCCATGTGATGCATAATTGAGGATCTCAGAACAGGATCAGTGTAACTGGGGTTAATGGCCTTGCTAAGGAACCCAAATACGAAATCAGTTCAGCAAACGTGGGATTAGAATCAGCAACCTTCTGAGAGAGGCAGTCCTATCCGGCAGACGCACACATCACGGTGCAAACAGACATATTTACTTGATCTGAATAGCACAAGCTGAGCAGAGTTTCTCACAGACGTTGTGCGCTTGTATGTCATAACAAATGGAGAAGCTTGTCTGTTGACGCATACATAGCGAGTCGTACCCCGAGATTAAATGTCAAAGCGTAACAGTTATAGCTGAAAGACCCCCAATGAAAGAGGCGTAGTCATATATTGCAGTTCACTTCTTCCTGCCACGCTGGAATGACACCCACGCTCCCTCGCAAGCGTGGAAGACGCACAATCCCAGGGGCAGGAAAGTCGAGCAGCGTTGCTCGTTCGGCGCACTCGGGGAGGGGGTCACGAAAATGTCACCTGCCACTGCTGTGATAGTCATTCTGAGACAGTACATGGAGACACATCACCCGTGTGCCGGTCACGCGCAGGTCAATATGCCACGGCTATTATCATTATTTAGTGAATCAATAAGGACTCCCTGCAGCAGCCAGCTTCAGTTGCTCCATCTGGCGACGCACACCCCAATCCTCTGTGTACGTGCCTGCGTGTGTGTGTGTGTGTGTGCGTGTGTGTGTGTGTGTGTATCCGCATGGGAGCTGCGTCTGCATGGGTCAGGTCCACGGGCAGGTACTTCTGCTTAGACCGGCAACTGAGCAAACAGGAAATGCCCCACTCGACCTCTCCAGTGGCACTGCGGGCTGCGGGGACAGTGGCACTGCTGTCCGGGCTGACAGAGCGTGACAAACGGAGAAACAGTCCGCGCCGGCACACGGAGCGATCGTGGCCGCGGTTATCGATATTTGCTTAAGTGGGATGCTGTCCTGCACAGCATCTAACATTACAAAGATTATAATACGCGACATCATTTCCCATATCTCCCCCAGCTATTGCCTGGATCCACGTGTAACCTGATAGCGGCCGGCGGTGGCCTTTGTCTCCGTGAAGTCTTCCAGATCGCGATAGACGTACTTCTGCCAGAACGCAAATATTGCCACGGCGACCGAGAGGCACCTGTGTCCAGCATGTGAAGCTGATCTATCCATCCATGCATTCATTATTAAGTGCGTGGTGGGGGTTGTGGCCACCTAGAAGCTATACCGGGAAGCACAGTGTACGGGGTACTCTGAAGGTCCAGGGCATTCGTGAGACAGGCGTGTTTTCCTGAGGGACAGGTGAAGTTCTTCCATACTCACATCCGCCAGTGCTGCCCTTCCTCCTTGCGCAAGGGTGTTCCATACATCCACTGTGTTCACTAACTGCCAGAGTTTCCCATCACGATCGAGTGAACGGGTACTGGATGAGCGAATAGCGCTATTATGCACGTGAAGGTGAGAGACCATTCCGGCAAAGAGGCGCCAATGGGCCAATCAAGTGGGTCCCCGCTTCCTCGAGCGCCCTTGCAGACGGCTTTGGTGTTGATTACACGGGTACAGAGGGCGAGGACCGCCGGGTAACAGGGGACAGGTTCTGTGGGTGAAATGGCAGCAGGAGGATTGTGATTCGTGAAAGTAATGGGGCGAGAATTTCACGGACAGGAGGCGGTGAAGGGAACTGGGGCTGGGGTTGGCGAGGACCGCGATGTGGATGAGGACCAGCAAAATCAAATATTATACAATTAATTATTCACCACAACTTCATGAAGGGGGGTGGGGGTGGCAGGCTAAAAAACTAAAAGGCTCTGGAGATCAGAGAGCGCCCTCAACCTGCTGGCTGAGTGCTGAGTGCTGAGAGGCAGCTTGGAACCCTGCACCCGAGCTCCCCGCCCTTCCCCAGCTCCCCCCGCACCACCCGAGCTCCCCGCCTGCCCTCAGTCCTCCACATGTCTTCAGTTACTCTGAGATTGACGCAAACAGCCTCAGTTCTGGCACTGCATCTACGGGTCCCGCCCCTCACCGGGGTGTAATGTCCACAGAATGTTTCCGCTACGATACTCCATTCAGAGCCAGAAACGCATCAAATCACAACAAGGGAACACAGAAGAGGCGACTGACACACATCTGTGCCCCAGGAGCCAGAGGGCAGGGCTTCCAAAGACGCGAAACGCCACAGAGACATGCACAGCTGCAAACAGGCTTCGGGCCTGCATGCCGTTCCTCAGTACTGAGGTCATATTTATGTGACTGGAGGCCCCCTGATCGCAGCGCCACCCTTCACGGGAAGTGACAGCCGGAAAAGGAGGACACATCGGTCTGCTTCCTGTCCTGCCAGAGGGACAGAAATTTAAAGGGGCACGGCTCTTCCCCGGCAACACGACACAAAAAGACTCTCTGTACCTCGCCTAACAAACTTACTCATCATCAGCAAAACAATAATTCTGCTTTTTACATCGAGACGTCTCAGCCCTCATTTGTCCCGAGTGCTCGGAGATGGTGGAGTTTTATATAAAACAGAGCGGATTATAAATCACCCGCTTTGGCCCTCGCCGTGGCTGACTCACTCACATCCAGAGGGAGCAAACTGAATAACATCACTGTTGATTTATTGTCTCAAAAAAAATATATATATATTCTATATCTTTGAGAGCTTCCTCTTCCTACAGGTCAGAAAAAGTTTGGCAGCGGCCGCGGCATTCACATAGCTGCTTGCGGAAAGTGCTGCAATCACGAGGAACATGGCTAAGAACATGCCTCCGTTTGTTTTTCTTTGGACAAATCCAGCAACGGATGGCGAGAAGGAGCGTTGAGGCTCCCGCACTATGAATCACGGGACACGATGTTCCCCCACCACGGTGACACGGGTATCTCTGCCTGCCTCCGCGAGTGGCCGGATGTGTGGTTACGATGCTTGCTGCTGCTGAGAGAATTTCCCC
>JAODKE010000146.1:25224888-25247809 GCA_026779605.1 Mormyrus hasselquistii
CTCTGTCTCGGGCTGCAGTGATACACACGCATGCAGCTCATGCTCCGGCCTGCAGTGATGCAGACGCGTTCAGCTCTGTCTCGGGCTGCAGTGATACACACGCATGCGACTCCATCTTCGACCAGCGGTGATGCACGCGCATTCGGGTCACTGCCTACCGGAGCTGGCTAAGGCAAATGGTGACCGGCACTGGGTGCGATGGTGAGGCCACTCTGATGCATGTTGCACTCTTCTGTGGCTTAATGGTGACCGGCACTGGGTGCGATGGTGAGGCCACTCTGATGCATGTTGCGCTCTTCTGTGGCTTTTTCGCTGCTTTGTGAGGAAGGTAAGGCCCTCCTGGATGGTGGAGGGGCGGAGGGGGTGGGGGCGGATGTCCCAAGGTGGGCAGAATAAACTCTCACCCCTGCGTCATTATGGATTATAAAACACAGCCTCCCGGCTCTGCACAGACCTGCCCTCCTTATTCCAGGTGGGTCCCTTCCCACGACCTGCCCTGGCCCGACCCGGTCTGACCTGACCTGACCCACCTCGACCCGTTTCCAGGCATGTTTCCGATTTGCTGAATGCCTCGTTCTGATGACAAACCACCATGTAATTAAACTCGCTTTTACTCCTCGTTCTGTTCTCCCGTCCCGGAGTCACCCCTCCGTGCTCACACTCAATCACGATGTGTCACAAGTACACACTGCATTCTGATCTCCATATAACTGGCCCCTCACTCAGGGGAATAAACAGACTCCACTATACCGCCATTCAGTGACCATCCGCCCCCCCCAATACTCGCTTACCCCATTGCAGGTTCATAAGACATATTTCTTCCCACGATCCTTTGAGATGGTATGCGGGATTGTGATTGTCAAGCACACGCACGGCTACAGGAAGTGCCCCTTTGACCCTTGGGGGGGGGGGGGGGGGGACTCCGTTCCTCCGGACACTGAACCGCCGGATCTTTGGTAGCACACGGTTAGCCGCCCCCATTGAGGGGGGGGGCACAGCAGTCAGCAGGAAGCGGACTGGGACAAAAGGTCTAAGTTTAGGAATGCTGGGACTGGTTTCTATTTACGACAGCTTGCCCAGCCAGAGCACAGCCTTGGGTGCAGGCCAGCTTGGCAGAGCTGGCGAATTGGGATGCGAACGATGCCAAGAGAGGCACGGCTGGGAAAGACGGAAGCGAGATCCGGCTCTGGGAATGGGGCGTGGACTTTTTAAGGCTCATGTGTGCATATTTATAGGCATGTGTATGTGCGTGTGTGGAGGTTTGTGCGTTTTAGCATGCATTGGTGCGTGTTTGCATGCGTGCCCACATGTGCATGAAGCCAAAAGCTCCTAACAGAACTTGGAAAGCAGGACTAATTAAATCCATAAAAACAAACATCCCCCCCCCCATTAAAATGAGTCCTTGGCAAACAGCTGGGGATCCACTCGCTCTGGAACCCCCTCTGTGTTTGAGAATGCAGCCCAAAATGCGACCACTGCAGATCGCTCCTCGCCTTGGATCCCACGTGTCTTGATTTGTGTCGGCAAAGTGTCGGAGGAAATCTTGGTTGCCATGGCGAGCATTCCAATCCTCCGCTGGTAACGAGGAGCTGATAATTGAAACAAACAAGCGCCCCCCCCCCACCCCCCACCAGAAAGATGCGCCAAGGACAGGCACGCTGCTCGCCGCATGTGGTCCCGTTTCACCTCCCACAGAGAGGTCTTTTCCGCTCATTCATGGGCCACAATTCGACATACGGCCCACACTTTGCGCTCCAGCAGCGACGGCTAAAGGTTTCGCAAGCTATGGAGATCGGAGCCCCGCGGCTTCTGCAAGTGCCGCGAGTGTTCGGCAGCGAGCGCTGCCCTTCTCCGGCAAATGGGTCAGAACAGCACAACTACAGACAGATGCAGTGCTACCAGGACATAAATATCAGAAGCAGGAGAATGACTGCAGTTGTCCATGATAGAATTGGGAATGAAATATTGGGACAGGGAACAAAGTCATATTATAAGGGACAGAACAACATTACTAGTGACAAAACAAATGGAATGGAGTATGAGATGCCATATTACACTGGCCACAGGAGGGCCCCCTTGCAGACTCGGGTGCAGTGGACTGCATAAAACTGTGTTCAGGAACAGAAGCAGGTCCATGATGAAAAGGAAAGTCAAAAGGAATAAGGGGCAATGACAGCAGACTGAGGACAGAGAGCCGGCCATCTCGTCCTGCACGGCCGCAGACGCCCATCGACAGCTCGCAGGATTCTAAGCTCCCAGTTTCAGTTTCTCTCTCCTGCAGAAACACGCCGGACACCAAAGGGGTTGTGGGGACATGAGTGGCGGCGAGTTAAGGCTACTGAGCTTGCTTAGCTTACTGACCCAGCTGACCTGATCATTAGGAATCCTGAACACACTGACCCAGCCGACCTGATATTTGAAAATCCTGAACACATTGGCCTAATTGGCTTGGTTATTATAATCTTAACCACACCTACCTCACTGACTTCGTCATTATAATTTTAAACACAGCAGAAAATACATGGGGGGGGGGGGGGGGGCGAACATTTCCGGGCCTGAAATATGGCTGGAGCCACAACTTCAAACCCTTCTTTATGCAAAAAGTACAGCTGGTGCACAGGCCAGCGACACTGTCCTACTACAGACAGTGAGGACTGAATGATTTGCAGTGGTGCTGAAGGAGCAGCAAATGCACTGGAGGTGCACATGTCCTTGAAGGAGATCCGATCGCAGGTCGTGCATCCTCAGAGGGGTCACCTTGCGGTGGCAGGTAAGCAGACTCAGCTGAGCATCAGAAGGAAACACAACCTGACCAAAGAAGGAAGCCAGTGATCTGAGGAGGGCACTGAGGTGATTAGTGTGCATCAATATAAGCTGCAATTGAGTTTTTTTTTTCCCCACCTTGACAGACAGAGTAACAAGAGGAAGAAAATTGATCGTCATTTTCTTGAAGGAAGATGCCGATTAAGTCAGTTAAGTGGTATTGACTAAACTTTAACGTTCTGTGACAGCTGAATATGTGCACCAGAGGTCACATTCTCAGCTGGCTCTTTCCACGGCCTGCATACACTCATCTGCGCCCCCTCTGTTTGGCGTACAGTGATCTGCACAGTGCAGTAATTCATGGCATTGCATTATTAATAAAAAATTTCTTCGGTCAATATATCAGTGGACAGTGTAAACAGTTCAAGGAACTGAAGCGGAGAATTTGCTCTGGATAAGAATGTCTGCTAAGCTAACGGAAGAGATCAAACAGAACGTGCAGATTCAGCACGGCCGCTGTGCCAGGGGCACTGGGCAGCTTTCCAGGCAGGCTGTAAGGGTTCTGATCTTCAGAGAGGCTCAGATACGAGCAACCCATCCAACCGGCAACACAGCCATGTCAGGAGAACAGTTTACGAGAGAAAAAAAGCAATCATTAAAGAACTGCCTGAGAAACCAACCAGGATCCTCTTTCTCTTTGCTATTCCTCATACACAACGAGCACGGCTGATATCCGGAGCCTCCGGCTTACACACACGCGCAGGCAGACGGTATCGGAAGCTGCACTGCAGCAGCTGCAGCAGCCCTGACTGCCTGAATGTCACTGACTTCCAGCCTGGAGTCTCCTCCTTATTTATAAAGTTCACTTGGTCCAGCCTCTTACAACAACAAGCAGATTGAGTTATGAGGCAGTGCTGATTCCCAACCTCCCCCCCCCCCACCACACACACACACACACACTCACTCAGCCACCACCCCCAGCCCCAGTGACTGCTTACCTTTGCACTGGTTTGTGTTTTTGTCCAGGATAGCTTTTGTAGACACTATTTTCCCATATCTGCAGAAATACAAAAAACAAAAAAAAAACAAAAAGACAATCAGTTACCAATTGTTAGTGTGTAAACAGCAGTAGGCGTGGCATGGAGAATGGGGAATGGAGAATGGGGAATGGGGAATGGAGAATGGGGAATGGGGAATGGGGAATGGAGAATGGGGAATGGGGAATGAAGAATGCATGCCAAGAACAACAAGATCCACATTCTAATTGGTCTGTCCACTCCCTCCATTTATCTGTCCCCGTTTTATAATGTCACACAACCAACACCTTTCCCCAGTTTGGGTAAGGATCCCTATGACTGGGACCTGATCACGCCAGAAGCATGTGACAATGACACACAGTAGGGGCCTTGTGCACGGTAAAGATACACGGTAAAGACACAGCAGCATGTCGGAGGCGTGTCAGGGGCACGGTAAAGCCGTGTCGGCGGCGTGTCAGAGGCGTGTCAGGGGCACGGTAAAGTCATGTCGGCAGCGTGTCAGAGGCACGGTAAAGCCGTGTCGGCGGCGTGTCAGAGGCGTGTCAGGGGCACGGTAAAGCCGTGTTGACCACCACTCAGTCTTTCCAGCAAGCTGCCGGCTGTCCTGACACGAGGAGCGGGATCTAACAAGTGTGGGTGTGCAGCCAGCCCCCTGTCAGGCGTTTTACGTCGCACCAGCGTTTCACCAATGCCCCGCAGTCGTGTGTTAGTGATGCCTAAAACTGGAACCTACAGCTTGAGCACGACTGGGCTGCTTACAAACAATGTCCACCCATGTCGGTAAGAAAAGCAAGGGTTGAGGCCGCGGTCTTGTTCTGTGTGGCAACAGCTCTGAGCGAGCGGGTGACCAACGAGAGAAGGAAACCCTGGGTGATACTTCCTGCCGAAACCTGACAAAACCCCTTCCGAGTTTGACCGTCCCCCAGTGTGTCTCACAAAATATGTAAGGAACCAGAAAACACAGGATCCCTCCATTGATGTGCGGCTTTTCATTAAGGCTTCACAATAGAGCAAAAAAAGAGACGATTTGGGGCCGATTGTGGCCATTAATCCTGACGTAAGGCTGTTTTATGTTTAAACCCGGAAACATCTGCTCTGAGACCCCCACAGACAATACAAAGCAGATGAGGAAGCCTTTATAAGCCAAAGGAGAACATCAAGACAGAGAACATGAGAAGATCCATTACCATCAGCATCTAAACGTTACAGCTGGTGGGGCGTTTCAGTGGCGTAGTGAAGCCCGTCATCACCTCGTCCTTTCAACCTCATGGTCTCCGCACCTCATCCTCTGACTTATGATGTTTATTACACGTCTGTTTCACTCACTCTCTCCGCCTTGCGCTCAGTTTCTCCGAAATATTGCGACTTTCATCATTTTAAAGCAAGGTAATGTGGTTGGCAGCGGCAGAGAAAGCGATTATCCACAGGATCGTAAGCGCAGATCCCACACCCTTAATGTCGTCATCGTCTGAGCCTGGGTCCTCCAGTCTGCGTAGTTAATGCCCCCCAGGTCTGCTTTTCACTGAGCTATGCGCTCTTAATAGCCCTCTGAGGTTGCTCCAGGGACACACGTACATGCTGTTCTGCGCACACAACATGTGCCAAAGCTGGACATGCGCAAAACACACAGGTTACCGTATGGGTCACATGATCCGCTAGCCATCTCATCACCGACGGCCCAGAGATTTCTGAGTACCGGGTGGACGGTGCCAAGCGGCCTCATCAAGCGACATGATGAGTCACGGAAGCCAACGGGAAAGAGGCATTTCTGCCGCACCAGCGAATTCCGTCCACGCGCCGTCCTCCGGGGCGACTCAGAGGAAATGTTTAGTTTTTTTCTTCTGTTCATAAAAAAGTGCAGAAGTGTTGCTGCCACCCACGCCCAAGAGCTGAGAGCCGGCGAGACTTTTAATTAATCTTGCACGGGCTCCAGGCAAAAGAAAAGGAGTGTTACATTTCCTGTTCACAAGGACGGGGAGGTTTAATAAAGGCGGGATCACTTTCCCGTCACCGTGCGGGCTCATTTCCAGCCGCGAGTTTTATGGAACACACGGATAGAGCCCCCCCCCCCCCCCCCCCACTGTATGGCCAAACAGTTTAATGGGACAGCGCAACAGATGAGGAGACAGGCCCTTTAAAGCATGGCACTCAACGGGAAAATTACTGCCTGTGGACACACTCTGCTGTCCGCAGTGTTAGTGTATTTATACTCTTGTCGCTATAAAAGTGCATAACAAATTTATGCTCATTTGCATATTTGCATTCAGGCAGCACGAGGGCAGCCGTCGGGAGGTGGGGGTTACCATTTCATAAAAAGCCCTGGAAGCAGGTGGCAGTATATTCGCCAAATAAACGACCTCCACAAAGGACTCGGCCCAGAGACCCACAGTGGTATATATCCATCACAAAGTCGTCCGCAGTCGGCAAGTAAACGCGCGCCCACGTCTGCCTGTGTGCGTGTGTGTGGATGTGGGTCATGCATATATTACGTTGCAGAGACCAAATGTCCCCACAATATGATCTTTCCAGTCGCCACTAGGGAGAACTCAAAGTTATAAAAATCTGTGAATGCAATCAGAAACCTAAAAATGCCAAAATTCCTGTTTTGTTGTGAACTGGCGGCCCGTATCTCTGTCCTCCCTGGACTATACCTCGGGGTGCATGGGGATTGTCACGTTCAGCGTCCTTCCGGCAAACTCCAGAGTGACCCTTGACCTTCAACCCTGGGGTCTCGGAATGCTGCGCTCAGCATCTACACCTCGAACCCCAGCAGCATCCAGCTTTCGGGTGGCGGGGAAATTGCGCCCTGCATCCTGGAACAGTCGTGAGCTATGGTTCTATTGAGGATTTAATACAACATTGTGCATCTGCGAGAGTGGCAGTACACAAACTCTGCCGTGAGGTGACGCAACCTCATGAAAGAAAGAGATGAACGCCCCATGGGCGAATCACATGCCAAATGCCAGTGGTCCCAAAAACACACAGGAATTTGATCAGTATTAGCTGTACTATATGTATTTATTACAGATGTGTTACAGAGACAGTTTTTTCCTGAGAAAGGTATGAAAAATGTACTATATAATTACCATGGCTGTTGACTGGATCACTACCATACAGATACTACTGCAATGCAGATAGTACTCCGACCACCAAACTCCTACTGACATCATGCTAACTGCTAATATCCTTACAACAAAGACAGTACTGCGACTAACAAACTCCAAAGGACACCGTGCTCACTGCTAATTTTTTTACTATATTGTACATGTACCATTACTAAAAAGAACTCCAATGCCACAAAAAAAATACATTTGTACAATATCAACTACAAACTCGATTCATTCTGATACAGTATCAGATATCAGATACTGATTCTACTGTTGCTATTAGCAGAACCAATAGGGTGTGATACTACTGTCCTCACTGGACACTGGCTAATGGGGAGAAACCAGTCTGCCAGAAGCCACCTACAGCTGAGCAAAGAGCAACAGACCAGCAGGGACTCCATAATGGATTAGCCAATACTAAAGATGCTGGGGTAGGGTGGTGCTCATGTTGCTATGGTAACCTGATGCCAGTCAGCCTGGACAAATGACATCATCGCCAAGTCCTAGAAAACAAACACACCCAAATTGCTGGCAGGTCTTTCAATCTGCTGGCATGGTCCAGGCACTGAGTACAGTAAGATGCTCCCCCCATCCTTGACCACTGAGGGGTGGGGTCATCCCACCCCCACACCCGCATGGGTAGAACACCAACTGCTGACTCACGGTTGGCACAAATTGAACGCTATTTGGGATGCCTACAGAAAGTGTGTCATGTGACGCAACTCCGAAGGACAGAGGAAAATACGGAGTGTGAGAGGGTAGGAGCAACAAGAAAAGTCACAGCACAAATGCATGGTCCCAGTTTACCAGCCCGCCACATGGAAAGAAAGCGGCTCACCTGACCACAAGATGGCGCTAGTGCTTCAACACCCCAGTGAAGGGTGAACTTGCCGCTAGCCACAGTGGTAACATGGTGCCCAAACCCTCGTTTTCTAAGGCTTACTTAAGCCTCCATAGTGGAAAGACAAACGTCGCTCTTAGCGAACGCATATTTGTCAAGACACTTTGAGTACTGGGTCTCAAGGCAAAATCACAGTGTGTGCCTCAGACACATCATTTCATTGGTAGGCTACACCTGCAAAGACGTATCACATTTAGCACATTTCTTCCACATCCACTATAGCTCTGCCAAAATGAACCAATGTGCCCATGCCACATCACACTTCTCTAATGGGGCCATGCCCACTATGACCTCATCATACTTATTTAATATGGCCACGCCCATCAGTGGCTTTTCATCCAAAGCGACCCCCTCCATTGTAGCTCTTTATCTCCTGTACACTTTCCTAACACAAACACGCAAGACTAAATGCAACATAGGCTTTTTACCTAATATGGCCACACCCACTATATCTTTTTTTCATAGTGTTTATGCAAGACATATTCCAGCCAAGCCACAGAAACTCAAAACTAACTAGGCCTCTGTGAACTTAAATACAGGAATGTAAGCTAATTTGTAATAACTGCTTGTGCAACAATAGCCCCTTTATTCTACGGAATTCATAAAATTGTCGGCCTAGAAAAAATGTAGTGCTATCCTCGTTAACTGATAGTTACAATCAGTTTCAATACAAGTGGGAAATGCAGAGATTTATTTAAAACTAGTGTTATCGTTACCTGCCATTTTTCATAAAGTTAAGCCTGGCATAGAATGACAGTGTGTGGATTTTCCGAGGTCCCCATATTATATGGGGGTGCTCTGTCAGCCTGGGGGGTGTGCCATGCACCTACACATAAACTCAGAAGGAGCTTACTGCTTTTAGTGGTTGTGGGAGTTTTACTTACACAAAAATGTTCCGAGGACAGAATGAAAAGTGATTGGTTCAGAGAGATAACCAACCAAATTGTAGAGGAGGTGGGTTCAAAACATCTGATTGGTTGGTCTGCTATCTGACCAAGATCTGATTAGTTATCTTTCTGAATCTTTTTTTTTGTTCTGCCATCAGAAAATTGTTGTGTAAGTAAAACTCCCATGAGTGTTTACTGTCGTGAAACCTGGTAGATATAGAACTAAAACTGGATTCTGTTTACGATTCAATATTATACATATTGGACAAAGAAAGCATAGCTGCTGACAAATATTTCATACTGACTGAAACACAATTAAATATTTTGCCTTGCATTTCCAAATGGTTCTGCATGCCTCAAACAAGAATATGTAAGAAGAGAATCATGGGACTTTATTTTTCTGAATAATCACCATCATTACATAGTCCAATTAATGTAATATATTGGATTAAAAAGACCAATATGCTGCTAGTTAGTTATTACTTTTAAGGTGCCATTTATCCATTCATTAAACTGTTAATTTCACTGATGATCTCATTTAGCCAGTGATGTCAGGCCATTTAATTGTCTACTTTCACAAATACAGCACTCCTGAGGGTGAGTTCAGGTGACAGACTCACCACCCAAACATATTTGAACTCTTCTCAGCCATGAGACGACTCTCAGCAATAACCTTTGCGGGCTGTTGTAGCATTTGGGCTTTGAGTAACGATTACAGAGGCTACAAGCTGCTTCCTTTGAAAAGTGAATAGATTAGAATTCTCTAAGTGATTTTTGAATGCAACCATGGCATTTCACTGAATAGACACCAAAAGGACTTGATGGCAAAGGCAGTGATTGGCGAGAGAATCACAGAACACTTTCAGGTGGAGAACAGAGTGGGCGGGGCTGGACTCCTCAGGGCGGGGTGCCTTTGCAAGGTCAGAGGGACAGACACTTTCTCTCAGGTCGCGGCTCAGGTTAAGGAGGCCGTCGGTTCAAATATCAGGTCAGAGATCCGGCTGATGTATGTTTGGAGTCGGCTCCTTATCTGAGCTTGAGAACTGGGGGACAGAAGCGCCCTCGATACGAATGAGCCGACGGCGTAACGGATAATCAAATAAACAGCAGCTCCTTAAAGTCCTCCTGGCTTGTTTATCTTCTGGCTCACTGTGACAGCCTCCGACACGGCGAGGTGGCTCTCCTCCGAATGGCCGCCACTAGGTAGGCGGAGCCAGAGCTGTGGTAACCCGCCTGCCCTGGCACACGCTTACAGAAAGTTCCTTCCTTATTTCCATTTATCATTAGCAGTTTTGAAAGACCTCGTTGTGATTTCAGGGTCATTCCACTCTCAGAGCTCAACTCTGGCCTCCTTTTTCCACGGCCTCTGTGACATGACTTCCCAGAATGCTTAGCCATCATCAGATCTCTCATCTCTTTAGAGTGGGCATCCTGACTGCTCGCCCGTTCCCTCACCTGCTCCCCTGCGCACTCACTTCCTCGGACGCCAATCAGACTTTTCACTCTTGTTTACCAAACGCATTCGCGCTGTCGCTCATTCACCCTCCCAAGAAGCCTTTGAACATAAGCCATCTGCTCAGGAACGACGGCAAAGGTCCGGCTCCCAGCGTTGCCCTCTAGGGACCACAACGCCAATGTCATCCGTCCCTCCCCAGGTAGACAGCCTCACATCCGCTTTGATGCTCATCCGAGCCAGCCTTTCTAGCCATACCAAGATCCCTCTGTGGTGCGTCCTAATTAGTCACCCATGCGTACATCCTGTCTACACATTTCTGTCATTTACTTAAGAAGCGCTGAGAAAAGACAGCCCGTGTGATATTTATTTTGCATCGATCCCCTTTAGCAGTCTTCAAGGCTTTGCGTTTCAAAGGACACAGAAGCAGTGTTTGCTAATCGGCCGTTCAGCTCGTGCTGCCAAGCTGTGCTGTACTCATCCTCATCTCCAGCGCCTGTCAGTTCCCTGGCATTTCTCTGCTCCAGACACTAATTATTTTCAGACCCTTAAAATCTTAATCACACACTCCTTGGAGTCACTGCCCTCATGTGATACCCATAAGTCCTTGAACCGCGCACTCTGGTTTTCGTGAAGACATCATCATGAGCTGTGCTATTGACTCTGGTGTGCAATTCTAGAATACTGCATAAGATCCTGGTGTGTGAGCATTAGATTAGCCAGTAGACCACGACGGCCATCACTGCTAAGTGTCTGGATACGGATGCAGCCGATCTGGATTAGAAGGCAAGTATGCAGACCCATGCTGAAGTGTGGAATGGGAAGAGGAGTGCTCATGCCGCGAGCTGTCCGGTTCTGAGTCACGCCGGGGGGGGGGGTTAGATGACAACCAGTTCCTGAAAGTCAGATGTTTCTCCTCATCCTGCCCTTCCGGTGTCCCCCCACAGCCAGCTATTCAGAACAGAGGTGAGGGGGATAAAGTCCGCGTTCACGGCCCCAACATCTGTCCAAGGCCTCATCTTAAAGGATCCAGTCACTGAAGGATCACTGGAGATCTGTCGCATAGTGGGGCAATCTGAGAGGAGCATGCCGGCTTGCCATGGATCAGATTTCATGGCTACGCCTCAGGGATGAACTACACCTGCTGACTACCAGATTCTGGACAAATTTCGGCAACCACATCTTCCATAGACAGTCTACCTACAGTATAAGGCTCTCTGAGAACATTAGTGTGATTTATCTACCTTAGTTACTGCTACAATGACAGTGTTGCTGTTGTTTACACTGCAAGTAGCATTTTATGGATTGTAATAATCCACAGAACATGATTTTTTAACTGCATTGCAGGAAAGTAGAACTCATGAAGCAATATCAGCTTGGTGCAGATCGTGCTGTATATAAAGGCCCTTCACAGAGATTTGGAAATGACAAAATGAGTTAGGAGGTCACTAGGCTGCGAGCTTGGAGGAAAAATCGGGTAATTAGACTTCAGAGTCTTTAGCAGAAGCTGTTCAGAGGGCTGTGTCACTGACTCTGATGAGGATCCACAGCTGGACAAAGGCATAAAGAAGCATTGGAAGGAGAACTCCAACAGCACACTGGTGTTATAGACCCAGTGTTCAAAGAGTGTTCGGGGGAGAAAATCTGCCCGACAGACGGAAACCATTTCTGCTTCCGCCATCGATCGGCATTTGGCCACTTCCTCGCCAGGCAACCGTTTATTGAAAAAAATAAATCTCCCTCAGTTGATGCTTCTAGGGGGAAAAAACCCAGGAGCAAACATGTACAAGGACAACAAACCGAGGAAAGAAGAGGCAGATCTGAGTGGTGTACACTGGGAAGGTCATGGCTTCTCCATAGAGCAAAGCCGCTGGAGGTGCTGGCGTGGGCGAGGGTGATGTGTTGGTGCTTTGCAGCATTAACATGAAACCAAAGCACTCGCAATAGAGATGGCAAATGTGCCTTCAGCATGTTCCCCATGTTCAGCAGTCATTATCTGCTGTGGAAACACTAACAGTGACAATCTAAGCTCAGAGTTATGGACCTCTAAGTACTGATGGT
This sequence comes from Mormyrus hasselquistii, assembly GCA_026779605.1. Taxonomy (NCBI): domain Eukaryota; kingdom Metazoa; phylum Chordata; class Actinopteri; order Osteoglossiformes; family Mormyridae; genus Mormyrus; species Mormyrus hasselquistii. The sequence continues at coordinate 25,237,098 of JAODKE010000146.1, forward strand.
GCTCTGGTCAGGCATTACAAGCCAGCCCTGGAACATTTTCCCAAAACGCTATCGAGGTGTCGCAAGAGCTGGCCTCTCGGGCAAATGTTCCAAGGACAGCTGGGCCCAGGGGTTCGGTGCCCCCGACTGTCCAAGCGGTCTGGCTGCATGCCCCTTGCTGGAAGCTCCAGAGTGAACAGTCTGTACAGGCCCAAGGTCAGCTGACCCCTACTGGAATCAAGGGACCACTGGGTCACCAATTAGAGGCTGTTCTTCTCATTAGTTATCCACCTCCCTTCTGTATTGGAAGCTAATGTGAAGCTCCACACAGCTGCCGAGAGTTTAACACCGGACGGTCACGTTAGGAATCTTCCCATCTGCTAGAGGGCACCACCTCCGTTTCAAGGCATGGCCTGGTTTTAAGCAACTAGAGATCCTGGTCCAGAGCCTTAACTTCAGTCGTCAGGACTTCTTTCCATTTTCTGTATTCCTATTGTGACTCCGTGCCATTGCCAGTATGATCCTTGCTACTTTAGTTTACATTTATGTTTTGTGCCCAACCTTGGAATACCCAAAACTCAGCAACGCTACCTGCTGACCTTTACAAGCAGCAAACAACTGCTTGTGTGACATGTACATGGTCACATGCCACCCTGCCATCACCTGATAGCCATACCAACAGTTAGAACTTTCTGGGAGCAGAACATGGGCGGCAAGCTTGGTAGAACCTCGAGGTCTAGAAGTTCACATCCTAAGTGTGACATTATGGTACCATTAAACCCCCCCAACACACACCCACCCACCCTTGATGAATCTTCAATGTATAAAATGCTGCATAAGTTTGTCTTTCCACTTTGAAGGCAGTCAATGGGAGGTGATCACATTAACGTTTTCTTCAGGGTCAAGGTAATAACTCTATAACCATTACGACATCGGTGCCGCACACTACTGAAAGCCTGACCATTTTCTTGAAAGGGATTGCTTTCCTTTTACACATATTGTAAACATTTCAGCCGCTGTAACATGATCACAATGTTCCCTCAAGGTGGCGAGCACAACAGCTCTAGGCAGGAGTGCGGTGTGTGATCCTTAGCCTGTTCACCTGTCCTCTTCACGCACACTTGACCTTGTAGATGAAATGCTTTCAAAGCAAATTGTAAAAAGCACAGGCACATCTGTAAAATTTGCAAAAGACGGTAATGAGAGACCAACAAGGGGCCCCCTGTGGTCGCACACCGATCCACATACTCCGTTCGGATCGGCGGAATGACGAGCGGCAATCAAACCCTTCTTACGCTCCTACGTAACACTGGCATGAGCATGTGCTTCTGTTTTGCTGAACGGTGCATAGACTGCGGCAGAGTCACTCGTGCCCTCGAAAGCTACAGTAACCGACCTTCCCAAAATGTTAACCACCCGGTGCCCAGCGACAGACCACATGCACTACTCCCTCCGTCCTATAAGAGGCCTGAAAGACGTCCCGGCTCTGAGCTCCGTGGAGCAGGGGTGTTGAGCAGGGCGGCCATATTGCAGAAGAAATGCTAAGTGGGGCTTCACTGACCACAGCGGGTGCCAATCGGCTGACAGGCCTGTTCCCAGGTCAGTGGACTGAGTAGCGCCTCACTTCAATTTCCTTACAATGCTGTCATATTTCACTGCTCATTTCCTCAGTGTCCTCATTGTCAGGACGGACTCACCCTGCACAAAGAGCCCAACCAGATGATGCCTGGTTTCCATGGCAATGCTCGCCTCCCAGGACTCAACCGCACATTCCTCTGGATGTGACCCGAGGCTCCCCTCTCTCCCAGCTTCCGGAAGCTGCCCTCAGCCCCAGTCAGTTACTGTAGTGTTGCCACTCCAATATCTCTGATACCCTGAGACATGATCCACGCGAGCCCATCTCGCATCACTTTATACGCAGTGTGTGTGAATGTAAACAAAAGGCCCTGATCCACACCCTCTCTGTATAAGTGCATGTGCATTTCAGTGTAAGCTATTGCAGTGCTTTTTCGTTCAGCAGGTGCCTGACATCGAGATGCGATCCCATACCAGTTTCGCTACTCTGTGATCCCAGTTGGTCCATCTGAGCTCCTCATCCAGAGGCAAACGACTGCGGCTCTCTGACTGCCAGAGCACGCGGCCACTCTTCTGTGTGCGGCAGGCTCCCTCAAAGCTTCATGTCAAAGCTTCCCTCAAAAAAATCCTCACATCCTTCAGTAAACCATACGCCTCACGTCCCACTGACTGCATGTCAAGAGCGGCCACCTCGCCCACACTAAAACTTCCTTGGATTTGAGAACTTAGTCATATCCTTCTGTCATAGCCTTCTAAACGTGACATACTCTGTGTGCAGCCATAGAGAACACCCACCCATAGAGGCACTGGAGGGGCACGGATATCCTGACAGATTCAGGGGGCTCAGGACTTGATAGACGCCCTTAAATACGTGAAATGATATGTAACTTTGGGCGGGGCGGGGCGGGGGCATCGCGGCATTTTGTCAGGGGGCTCAGGGTAGTAGTGGCCTTGCACAAGTCAGTTTAGAGCCCGTGTCACAGGTCACTGTGGACTAAACCAACTGTCCTGAGTATTATAAAGTGCTACAAGACAGAGCATACCATCTTGAGTATTATTTACAAAATAATAAACAATAACACTCATAGTCAAAATACACACTGCCGATTAACACAAAGCACAAAAAAACATACTGTCCCCAGGATCACGAAAGAATCTTATAAAGAATGAACAAACTATCCCATCACGAGAAACTTCTAGACAAAACATACTGCCCTGAGAATCAAAAAACATACTATCCCATCGAGAGATAGTGCTAGACGAAAGATACTATCCAGAGCATTACAAAATAGCTACAAAGTGTATCCCATTGAGCATTACAGTGGCATTAGTCAAAACATACTGTCCTGAGCATTACAGTGCATTGCTAGACATTTCTACGGTCATTGAACCCAAGGCAGGATATAACACAGAAACGCCTTTTAAAAAACACAGTCCCAGAGACATTACGCAAGCAGCTCTCTGGCTTCTAGCCAGTATTTCACAAGCTCTCCCCCCCCCCACCCCCTCAGTTAACGTTCGTGACCCTCTATGTTCCGTGGGTGAACTGTGCCTCGCGGGGTCCGGCGATTGCGTCAGTGCTGAGGAATGTCAGAGCCTATGACAGGGTCTTAGAATAAGCCTCAATACTGGCATACAACGCTGCATATGCTGCCGTGTGTATTTGTGGGTATCAGGGCGTAGGAAGGTTTCAAACGATGTAAACAACCAAAACAATTACCGTATATATCATCATTCTGGCGACGAGTCTGCAACAGTTTTTCCCCATTTTTTAAATCCCATATGAAGTTTCCATTCATGTTGCGAGTCACGACTGCAGCTGACGATGTGGGGTTATTGGTGCCATTTGTTAAATTACATTAAAATGCTTTTCATATTAGCCTTGTGCAACCGACTTACAAGGTGCAGTGCCAATTAGTTTGCCTTGTTTTTATAATCAATAAGTAAGTGACACATCAGGTTAAAAACATTGCTTTTGGACTTTATTTACATTAAATAAAGAAGTCATTACTAGCTTTACAGCCCAGACAGCTTCATTATGCGTAGCTACTGCAGATATTTAGGTTGCTTTTCAGGTGCTGTTTCAAGCAAAGCTTCACCAGGAAAATCCAGAAGACAGATGTTCCCATTTGGCAGAAACCACTGTCTGCCATTTCTTTCAGCTTTACTGCAGGCTACTTGAAGCTTTAATTACATGCTTAAAATGTCAGGATTACTCTTTGTGTACATTTACGGGTTTTATATATAATGATTTTATATGTGATTTCATTACTAAAACCCCCCTGTATTGTACCAGTGCCCGGCCTGATGTGTAATTAACAATACAATTTCACACGAATAAAACTTTAAAGAAACGGAGGTGATATTTAAGATATTACAGATCTGACAGCTGACAGTGATAAAGTGCGAGTGCTGCAGCGCAAGCGGATTTCAGACACGAACTCCTCAAAGATCGCAGAAGGAATCCAAATTAATTTAACTCGGCAATATTCAGTTCTCACTCGTGTTGTGAAGTGCTCTTAGACGTTTTTAAACACGAGGGATTTCAAAATGTGTCAGTTAACGGTAAACAAATCGCTACGATTTTCTATCCTTTCAGCAGTTTAAGAAAGACACAAATATACAGAAAACGTGCCTGGCTAAACCTCTCATTAATCCGCACTGCACTTTTTTCTGAATTTCATTTTCTTTGAAATATTTATAAGCGGTTGCAGAGTCGAAATCATCTGTGAGGTTAATCCATCTCCCCCACACCGGGGACATCTGCTGCATTACCATGTCGTATGATACACCGGGATTGTCCGAGCGCTCAGCGATGTTCTAAGTTCACCACCTGTGTCATATAAAAACTGCAGCTTTGTACCAATCTGTACTTCTCTACACATAAATGATGGATTGCCTGTAAAATTTCCCATTAACCTATTAAATAAATTACTAAATCACATCTAATTACCTGTAAATGGATCTGTTGGACTTTATTTTAGTAATTCCTGTTTCAGAGGTGAGAAAAAGTCTTGGGATGCCAGTATATTATGCATTTAAGTATGTCGCGTGCATTAACTTTTTTGTAAGTTGTCTACGTTGCTGTCAAGTTCTTCATGGCAAAAAAATGTGACATAAAATTATGAAAAAAAAATGCACTGAAAAATAAAGGTATTTATCATCAATATTATCTTGCATGTCACAAATTCAATGTGCCTGTCCATCGCAGGGGACACCCTGAACAGGACGCCTGTCCATCGCAGGGGACACCCTGGACTGGCTGACAATCAATCGGAAGGGATTTTGCTTTGTTACACACCAAGGTCCATTTTGATTTTACAAATCACCTTACAATATATTCCCTTTAATTGGTTGTGAGATTTACTGTTGGATAAGAAAAGCAAAAACAGAATGTAGAAAATCCAAGTGACACTGATAATGACTTTTTCCTGCATGCATAGGCGGCGTGTGCATCCGTGCACACGTGCGGGACACCTACGGCTGGCAGAGCTTGATCAGGTCCTGGTCCGTGGTTCCGGGGGGCAGACCTCGGATGTACAGGTTGGTCTTACTGAGCTGCTCAGCTGCGCTGTGGCTGCTGCTGTTGGTGCTGGGGCTGGGTGGGGCCATGGGGTGAGGGGGAGGAGCATAAGACTGCTGCAAGAGAGGAGGGGAGGGGCCTGCGTCAGACCAGCGGCTCAATCACAGCCGTTCGTGCCCGGCGGGAGCACAGTGAAGCGTGTCTCATAAACAGTTATATATAATGCATGGCAGTATATACAACACGTATATAAACAACCCATTCATCCGGAGCACCCAACAGAACTTGCTCTATAAATCCATAAATACTGAAAACACACAAACACATTCTGAGCCAAGGGCAATGGGCTATGATTCCATCCATCATATATGGCTGGTCACAGGCCCCGGAACAGTACCAATGAAGTGTTAAGAGATAAATGCGTGCTCCTCCGTTGGAAGCAAACTGGTCAGTCTGGGCTCTTTTTGAAGCTGAAACGCAGGGCAAGCAGACAGTCAGATTTATCTGCATCCTTAAAATGTGACCTTGCTAGTCCGGAACTCCTAGCAAATCAATGCCCTTCGTGGGGGGGGGGGGGGGGAAGGGGTCACATAACATAACGTGTCGTTTGTGCAGTTTGTCCCTATTCAGGCCGCACTTATAGCTTTGCTCCCTTCCTCAAAATTCCTCCAGTCTGTCTGTCAGGGTTTGGTAAGCAAGCAGGCTAATACACACACCCACACACACACACACACCCACACACAAACATGCATGCACATACACACACACACACACAAACATGCATGCAGACACACGCACACACAAACATGCATGCACACACGCACGCACATGCTCACGCACAGACACACATACATACACTGTATGTGTACAGACACATACACACATGCAAACATGTACGTACACACTCACTCACTCTCACACACACACACACACTGGGCAGCTTGTGTCGTCGGTGTTCCTTCCAGCCTGATTGCTATATTTTTATTTTAAGCAGTTCTATTACTTAAATCAGAATGACTCACCATTCCCCTCAGGCTGCCCCAGGAGGGACGCGACTCCTGCATCATGGCTAATTAATACTTCTTTTTATTTTTATTCTGAGCCCCTATTGGCTGCGGGGAGAAGGCCTGTTATAACTGAGCCTGGAGCCGGAAGTGCTAACTGAGAGTCTGGCTGCTCACATTCGGGTGGGGGGGCGGGGCATGGGAGAGCATGTTAACCAATGTCCAGAGGTGCTGATGGGGTCTTTGTTTGAGTTTTATTGTTATAGCTGAGTGTCACCTGAATGTGGCAGAAGGTGCCGTCACTGGAGACAGATTCTGGGAGATGGGGGTTAGATGGAGATGGAAAAGAAGACAGGGAAGGAAAGACAAAAGACAAGGGAGTAAAGATGGGAGAAAAGGATAGGGGGACAGCACTGGGAGGCAGGGGGGTCCCGGGCCCCCGCTCTATATTGGCCCCCACCCTGTCCTCCTGGGCCCCCGCTCTTTTTCGGGCCCCTGCTCTATATTGGCCCCCGCCCTGTCCTCCTGGGCCCCCCACACTGTTCCGGGCCCCTGCTCTATATTGGCCCCCGCCCTGTCCTCCTGGGCCCCCGCTCTTTTCCGGGCCCCTGCTCTATATTGGCCCCCACCCTGTCCTCCTGGCCCCCACTCTGATCTGGGCCCCCACCCTGTCCTGGGACTCTGCTCTGTCCTAACAAATATAACTCTGCTTACCAGTTATTACTTAAAGAACTGAAAGAAAACTCAAAGCGAGGAACTAAAACATGCCCGTTTACATGAACACGCAGACTGCATTGTTTGTATCTTTTCACTGCAACTCTGCATCAGACCAAAGTCCATAGAGGACATACATCATTGTTTTATCTGCCTTTTGAGATCACAACTTTTTAATATAGCAAAAGTTGGTTAGTCAAGACCACAAAATAAGTTATCTTGGAAAAAGAGAAGTTGTAGTCAGACACGTGACGCAAGCGTCATGTGAAGGAAGGAAGACGAGTCCCCTAAAGATGCCACCACTATCATGCTATTCTCTCGTTGTGAAAAATGACAGTGGCAATAAAACTATCACGCTATCAGGGTTAAACTTTGCAGTTAATCCGTGGATCCACAGGGAGCAACCAGGGTCTGTTATATCACTCATATGTTTATCACATTTGTGGTGCAGTTAGATAGACATGTATTCTCCGTGCTTGACAGTCGTTCTGCTATATGATATACTTGAGCCCAATAAATACAAACAGGGTTTATGGCATATTTCACGAGCTTGTCAGCTAATGTTAGCTCAGTAGGCGACTCTGCTTTTTCTTAAATCAGCAGAAAAGGTAACAAATTATTCTAGTTATCTCTTCTAACATTATACTATTACAAGTTAAAAACAAAAAAAGGTTTGTTAGGTTATTCACATTTGTTATTCCTGTCCTGGCCCTGTTATGTCCTCTGTTCCGGGCCCCTGCTCTATACTGCCCCCCATGCCTCAGGCCCCCGCTCTGTCTTAGTGCTGTTCTGTCCTTTGTTCTAGGGCCCCCGCTCTGTCCCAGCCTCCTCTCTGTTCTCGCCTGGGGGCCCACAGCAACGCAGCAGCCCCTAATGGAAGAGAACAGCCGCACTGTCAGCAGCCATAAGACGGCGTCCTCCCTGCACTGGGCCAGCAGTGCCTGCAGGTATTCGCTTTGGCCATGGGGCTCTGTTTTGTGTCTGTGTGCAGAAATGAGGCACACAGCCCTTCCTAATATGATGTGAGCTCTGGGTTACCTGCGGCTCCTGTGCATGTATGTGTGATGATGGCATATGCAAAAAGAAACAATTCCAATGTACTTATGCAACTGGCAAATAAAGCACAATTTCTGACTTTATCTCAGCTGAGAAATCAGGTTCTTACTCAATGGCAATCAGGCTTCCGTGTCCTACCCCAAAAAGTGACCTGAGAATCCCTTTGAAATCCCAAATTGCTTTTCTGAAATTTTAGCAGAACTACACCATCACCTCCATCACTGATTTTCTCCTAACGAGCAAAAAAACAAAATCCGCAAAAGGCCACACTGCACTAGCCTACTGTTAGTGCTTCCCTCACATGCCGTCGGCTCATTAGACTTCATAACAGGTCGCAGCCCCCTTCAGAAAAAGCTGCCACAACCTGCTACAAAGCGCTTATAAACAATGCCAGTAAGCTACTGAGTTGGTATTTAAAAAGCGTACCAAGTCATCGGCTGTTTGAACGGAAACGATTTGAAATGCACCGCGATACCCAGAGCTGCTGTGAGGGAGGGACGTCTCAGAGCCTCACGAGAAGAGCGGGAGGCAGACGTCTTTCTGAAGTTGCGCGCTTAGCGCCGATTAAAAATTTAAGCTGTTTGACAGCTTTAATGTTTACATAAGCTGCATCGCCGCTGTTAAACTGCACCCCGACAAAACTGTCTGGATGCGTGAATGTTTTCTGCGATCTTTAGTGAGATGGATTTATCTGGAAAAAAAATCCCTGCATACATGCCTCATGCCCGTTTGTAAATCCGACGCCGAAGACAGTCCAGGGAGCCAGAAAGATGGCAGCTCCCTGGATCATCCACCTCACCGCTAAAGCTGAATAGTCACACGATTAACGCACACAGAAGCAGGGACACTGCTGCTCATCACAGGATGGCAGTTGTTATGTTGTTTTAATGAAGCTGATGGCATATTATTACGCAAAAGGGGCATTAAGTCTTGGAGCATGCATTCTAAAGCTAGCAACAGTTAGCACTGGCCTTCAGATAAAACATTTGGTGTCCTTAATTAGAAGTTCTGGGGCGTAATTTAATTAAGACACTATATCTATAAATCTACACCCACTTGTACACATAACTCTTCCTCTGTGCCTGTACATGCTTCATGGACATGCTTTCTTGGTCTGTGCAAGCTGATAAGCTGGGGAGGTCATGTGACCAGCAAAGCTCCGCCTCCGGCGCTTAAGCAATGCCAAGCTCTCAGCGCAGCGGAGGCTGCTATTTATCTAAAATCTAGAAGCCAAAGTCACAAAATCTGGGCGTTCCAATCATAACTTTAAGGGAACACTGGGTCAACGTTGTGTACATGCCGGATGCCAGGGTCAGTGGGGGAGAAGGCGAGGGAGTGTTCAAGTCCTGCCGAATAAATACACGCACCACGCATGCCTACGCACAGCAGCCACTCAGAGAACTCCAGTTAAAATGCTAATGCTGCCATCCACTATGACGAGATCTCAAGCGCCGATATATAAATGCTGCCCAGTCTGATTACCTAAACTTACACTTTAAACTAGTCGTTCATTTGTGCAATTAGTTTGCTTTTTGGAAGCTGTCAGGTTCAGATCATTCTTTTTAAATACATATCAGTCCTTGTAGACAGACATCTAGTCTAAGGAGGTGAGTGACACCAGCCAGGTTCTGTGTGCTGCATGGCCGGTTAGGTCAGCGGTTTGAGACCCATCCCATGTCTGTTGGGCCCTTGAGCACGGCCCCCGACCCCACAACATCACAAGATATGCCAGATAACTGGTCTGATCCCGCATTCAGAGTCCCAAGCTTCTCTCTCTCGTGTGTGTGTGTGTTCGTGCACCAAGGAAAGCAAAATGGAAATGTGAAAAGAAACATTCCAACATACTTGTATTTGTACAAATGAAGCATCTTTCATTCTTTTCAGTCTCCAGTGAGCCAGTTCAAGTAGAAAGCAGGATCGTGTTAACAGGCTCACAAAGCTTTACAAACGTGAAGGCCAGCACTGACCACACAAGCTGCACTATTTAACTGCTGTGAACAATTCAGCAGCTTCATAAGGGTTTCAGGCACAGTATGTTAAGCATGTGCAGAAGTTTATGAGGTCCAGCACACGGGCGGGCCAGCGAACAGACGTCATCACGGTGCAACCAGACTGAAAGCTGGCAGGAGACGTCTTCAAATCACACACAAAGAGCTCAAGTGAGATGAGCAGCACCAGAGGGAGAGAGACAAAGGAGGGCACTCAGCCCATGAGCAGACGCAGACACAGCACACGCAGACAAACAAACACACACAGAAACACAGCGCAGATGCAGACACACACGCAGACACACGCACACAAACTCACACACTCTCTCACACACGTACACATACAGCGCACACAGACATACAGCGCACACAGACACACAGCGCACATGCGCACGCACACATGCGCACGCACACACACATACACCGTACACGGGCCACACCTAGGAGCAGACATCAGACTCAGCTGCTATCCAGCTGACCCAAATTATCCTGAGAACAGTAATTAGTCCAATCAGGGTCAGCTGAGTTTCATTAGCTAAGGTGACTGTAGGCCCAGGGGGTGGCAGTCAGTCGGCGCAGTCAGGATCACCCGCACGTTGCCCCCCCACTGCCCCCCACTGGCTCACACCAAATTTGTCCTACAAAAGTCTTTTAGTGTTAGTTGCATGCTACAGTGACATTGCCCAGTATATATTCTCAAAAATATTAATGACGATAATATTTTCCCAAAACACCAAACAGTCAGGCTCTGCAGGGCTGCGAAGATGCCCCCCCCCCACCCCCACCGGCTGACAGGTTCCCCCCCCCTCCCGCCCCCCTCCCCCCGGGCTTTTTCTTGCCCGGGGCCCCTACAAAAGGCGCGGGTCTTCCTTG
>JAODKE010000146.1:25289934-25310288 GCA_026779605.1 Mormyrus hasselquistii
AAATTTCATAAAGGCATTTTATGGCCAGGTGAAGGACCTCTTGGGTGTTCCTAAAGGGTCTGGCAATTGATTTGCTCTTGTAGAGCGGGTCCAGACGTACCTTGGGATTGGACTTCTTCCACTCTCTGGGTTGAGCCAGGTTAAAAATTTGAACAGTGGAAGCTAAAGATCAACAGATCCCTTTAAAAGTCCTCTGTTTTGTAAGAGTCATTGCTCTGACACGCATGGCGTTTTGAATGGATGACTTATGTTATTATGTCACATGCTCCAATGGTTGCCCAGCTTTAGGGCAGACAGATACATAACCAAACCGTTGTCCGGCGGAACTGCGATGCAGCGAGCACTGGAAACAGGCTACAAACGCACCAGAACCAGAACAACAGAAACATTTTCCCACGTTAAGAGGCTTCTTTAGTGTCACCAAACTACATCCCATAATGATCACATGCCAGCTAACTCCCATTTGTGAGCAAATGTACAGTATCAGAATATATCCAGTTACATTTCATCCCATCGCACAAATCTGTCGCTGGCCATTTCTGTGTAATTCTGTAGCAATTCGCATCTCCCCTGTTTCAGTATCATTAAATAGGCGGACCCCAGGTAACAAACAGGAGTCCATCCCTGTCTTTAAGTCGCGTTTGTAGGTCAGTCAGAACAATAATAATACAGTACATAATAACAATTATGTACTGTATTATTATTATTATTATTATTATATGGTAATAATAAAAGTTACTACATACTGTACAGTAGTGTACTGTACCTCGAGTCGATGAACCGCTAACGCCGTGAAATGTTTTCACGAGTGTCACAAAGTACTATATTTGACTATATTTGATTAGATTTTTAATATAATAGGCTTCCGTTCTTAAGCGTGAGTTGTCGGTAAGTCGGACGTTCTTTACCTGCAGACTGTCTGTATCTATACAGCTTATCTGCTTGTGTTTGTGTCTGGAAATCTCCACACCCTCCAGTACATATGAATGTGTGCTTGTCTACGGTGTCCGATGTGCATGTGTATACATGCAGTACATGAAGTGCATGACCGAACAGGCAGAAGAGAAACTGAGCGGAACCATGACCCAGTTACTACCACAATCCCCGTAGCACCTGGACCCATGCTGCTATTAATGTGAGTAAAAAGGGCGTCCGACCCCGTGGGGCTGAGAGGAGACTGCGTGGGGGTAGAACTTCCAGACGTTCTTCACACTCTATGGACCATGTCTTGCCCGTTGAGCAGAACCATGTGACTTGTTCTCACACGCACCCAGCCCCCCCGTCCTCATCCCACCTGTCACTCAGCTGCCCGTTCCCTTCCCGGCATTCCTGCCCAATACAACCTCAATGGTGGGTCACATTTCCCTTCAGGAAGCTCACGTCCTTCCAGTCGACCGCTCCAGCCCTCCCTACACGGTGCGGCGTTTGAATGCAGAGAGGCTGGAGAACTGAGCTCGTCTATCTCCCAGTCACCTCGCGGTCCGGCTCCCGCTTCCTCAAGCGGTCCTGTTTTCGTCAAAATCCCATATGAGCCCGAGGACCTGCTCGCCACATTAAGGGAAGAAATATCGTTGCTTCCACTGTAATTATAAAACCACTTGAGGCAGAAACGCCAGATCGTAACTCATCTATTCCCCTTCATGTTTACTGCAGGGAGAAGGAAACACAATCAATTCCATTTTTTCTGCCCCTTTTTCATAAAATAAATGATAAAAGCAATGATTAGGCTTTGGGGTGGGGGAATTAGGTTCTGCCTGAAACCGTTTGCAAAAAGGAGGGAAACTGTGACTTTAGTTTCAACTACAATTACTCCACCGTGGGCATAATGTGCAGCATGTAAATTACAAGAAATGTGGACAGGAGAACAACTAAAGAAGGGCGATTAAGGCAAAGTGGGCCAGTTCCGTGTGTCTGTCCTGGCCTGTACGACAGAGTGTGCGTACCAGGGAGAGACGGGCTGGTTCTGTTTGTCTGTTCTGGCCTCTGAAGGTACCAGAGAGAGAATTGGGGATGGTACCACATCCAGCAGTATGGCCATATTTTCAGGAAAGAGAACAAAGACCTTAGACTTGCGACTGATCCATGGGTGACCCTGGCAGGCCAGATGGAAGACAGGGACTCAGGTGGAGATGTCAAACCACCCCCCTCGTAGGCAAATGGGCAAGTCTCCAGCATACCCCCCCCCCCCAGCTTGGGTCAGCGCGGAGCCCCAGGGAGGAAATCCAGCAGAAATCTCCTTCACGCTCACATACCGTACAATGTTTTTCTTTTTTCTTTTCCTTTTTTTCCTCCAGCACAGGGAGGCGCAATTTAAAAAAAAAAAAAGCCAGACCGGGGGGGGGGTGGCGTGTTAATTCATTCTCCACACGCCAGCCTTTCAGCGGCCGGCTGGATTTCACACACTTCCTGCCTCTCGCTCGCAGGTTTTTAATCCGTCCCCACCATAGAAAACATGTGAGATAAAGGCCCTTTGGGTCCTCGATTCACAGAAGACTGAAGCCACAAAGTAAGACCCCCAGCCGTCACTGGCATCGTCGACCAGCCGCTCGACGTGGAGCCGCTTTGTTTCTGCTCTCGCCAACGTGGGATTACGGCTCTATAAATCCCTCTTTTCGGCCTCATACTGTATGTGGGCCTCGTGTGGAGAAAAAAATTAGGTCGTAATGCAAGGATGGGAAAACGATTCTTGACAGCAAACAACCTGGGGGTGTGCCTGTCTGGCAGGGAGCGTCGGTGGAGGGGGCATTCTGAGGCAGATCCTTACTCAGTCAAAACTCTACAAACCTGCCCCCCCCAAGGTAAAACCCTTGAAAACTCAGGTTGGCTCTATTAGCTGTTGACTTCTACTTCTCTATAGCTCCAAAACTGTTCCCCTCAACTCAAAGAATGCAATATAAAGGCATGCCCACAGCAAAAGGCGATCAGAATCTTCAAAACTGCACCCCCGCCATTAGCTGGCTCTCTGTACTGCTTGTCGTACTTCCAGACTCAAGTTTCTGTGCCATTTTCACCAGCACTCAACAAAACTTTTAAGCCAATCAAATGACACCACCACAGGTCCCAAAATACTGCAATGGTACAGGCTGACTACAAGGAAGAATCCATTAAGCAGAATGGAAAAACACATGCTTAAAATACACCTCTATATTTTGAGTTACCGGTATAAATGTTTAAAACAACACGCGTGCGTGTAAAGCCTCCAGCACAAAGCTTACATCTTTACTTTAGGTTGCCCAGTACAACAAACTAGACCACCAGCCAAGATCAAACCATAACAGCAGGACTGAAGTACTCACCGCAGGCTGCCCCGGGCAATAGGTGTAGCTAGCGTGAGGAGACTGGTACTGTAGGCTGGTTCGAGGGAACACATACGAGCTCCAGGCTGCCCCCTGCTGGCCGCTGTTCCACGGCACAGCATTGCTGGGGCTCATGGTCGCTCGCGCCTTGCTGTGCTGGCCTCTTACTGTAGCATCACCCTGTGGATGGAGGGCGGTAGTGTTACCCATCACACGGCTCACATTTTGGAGGAACTCTGTAAACAGAACATTTATCTAAAAAATCATATAAACAGCCATTTAAAAGGACGTAATTAATTTTAAACGTGACAGAGTACAACCCTCTACAAATGTCACCTTCAGGTAAGTAGCCATTAACTGGGCCACCACAGCGATGACGTTGGAAAATACTGAACAAACCGAATATCAAATCTACAGCTATCGTGCCATCAAACTTTCAGAAAATGCAGAATTTTCCATTAAAATCTCTTTTTGCTAAAATCTGAGATGACCTCCAGGTACCCCCGCTGTCTTCCGTATACACAACTGAGAAGTCCACAATCTGCTGCAGAAATCCGTAACACGTGCTCCTTCATTCAATGCTTATGGAATCATTTTCAGACGTGCAAATGATGGTGTTATTTGACATATAAGAATACAATCCCTGTGTTTTGCCATTGAGTTTTAACATAAACTGACATTTATTGCTCTTTCTCCAAGGCATCCGGCAGCCTTGCAGAGTTACAGACCTGCTTACGTAAGCAGGTGGGATCCTGCATGGTCTGGGGGCCTGAGGACATGAAGCTGAAGAGTGAGGGCCGGTGCAGAGCCAGCCACGCTAACAGTCTGCGCTAACGGGCCTGAGCACACGAAGCTAATGGACTTCAACAGCGAGGAGCGACCCATGCTAACAGGCCTGGTGAGTGCAAGATAGCAGGCTGCGTCATTTGATCTTTGCGGCAGGTAGCGCCCTGCTAAAGCTAACAGGCCTTAGCAAAGCAGAGCTCACCGCACCATCAGGCCAGACTGGTACGCTGCAGCCATGCTACAAAAACAGCACATGCGTAGACATCTGTGTACTATGGCACCACCTACAGGACTGGCCCCAGTACTGGAGCCACCAGAAAAACAAAGACTTCAACGATCTTCACACATTCTGCCAGGCTTAACAGAACAGGTGCACTCATTTTTAAGAGCGTGATCAAAAAAGAAAAGTCACCTGCACAAAAAAACACCGGTACCTCTTCTGGCTCATCTTGGCTGCCAGCACATTCGGAGCAGTGCCCACCCCAACCTGTGACCCGACCAGAGTGGGGCTGATGTGTACTGTAAGCCAGGGGAAGTTCGATGTGCTCGACAGTCTCACAGCGTCGTATCTAACTCCTGCTAGAGGATCTGTCATCCAGAGGTCCTTCCCAAAAATCCCCTAAAAGCTGAAGGCTCAAACTCTGGCGAGCGGAGCTTTGTCCATGGAACCCCTCCACCTGCTATCCTTGCAGCAGTGAACGTGAAGGTGGGGGAGAGGCACGTGATCTGCAGGTACCGGCAACTGCCACCAGCTCTGGTTTCCCTGGCACTGGGTGGACCCAGAAAGGAGGGGGCCTGGCTTCCAGTGAGCACGCCTTGTGCTTCCAGTGATCACACTGGGCAGCACCACAGAGGCACCGGGGCTGGATACAGCTAAAGGTAGCCTGACTCCCAGTTTGTCACCCAGTGTGCTTATATACAAATACTGCTGTGCTTTGCTGGAGGAAACCGTATTGATCAGAATATTTCCACCATGATAAAACTGTATAAGCTACGCCCTTCAATTCTGCCATGGAAATCTAGGAAACAACTGTACCATTCTTGCAGTATCACAGCTTAATCAGTGCAAAGATACTGCATTGCATGATGAAGCCCCAAAATTCATCATCATCTGTCTTTTTTCCACAAAGCCAGCTACCTGCGTTGGTGCTCTATGACCTAGGAATTGAGAAGACCTTAATGGATGCAGTACCAAGAGCCAATCTAGAGCAAATACACTTCCTGCAGACGCTTCTCACTCTGCCAGTCAACATGGTGCCATTACTGTCCAGTCACTCTATATATCAATTTCTACAATTTAATAGTAGCCAGACTCAGGACGGAACGAACTAAACTACAGTCCTGAGGTGCTTGAAGGCAAAGCGTATTCAAGAAGGAGGGCAGTGTTGCTGGCTGTCATGTTACACGGCTATGCTGTCTACCTGTGCTTTACAGGCTCTGGGTTGCAGCCAAGACAGAATGTGAACTCAGGACGGATAGAGGGTGACCAGGCGATCACTCCCCTGAATGAGGAACAGACACTGGCTTGGAGACCCTGAAGGGCTGCAGCACATCTAAATCTCAAAGAATAATCTAAAAGAATTTCATGTAAGGATACAGTTTCTCTAAAAATGTTACTGTATACCCGTGTGACTGTTTCTCTAATGATGTCATAGCAAAAGTTTAAAATAAGAGCAGACATTTGTTTTTATAACGTCGGGACGCAATAGCAGAAAAGAAGCTACTTGTTTCTATAATTATGTCACAACATAACAAAAAGACCAGCTAACTGTTTCTCTAAAGTCACAATAACTGAACAGCAGCAACATGATTCACTAATGATGTCATCAATTCCAAAATCAGGGTTAAGTATAAACAGCTTCTGCCAGAAGAGGAACCTTTAACCTCCTAGCCACAAGTTCCAGGCACATCTGCAGTGTATAAAACAATGATTCAATGGTTTTTATACCATTTATTCCATGACCTGGTCAATTTACTGTTTAGTCAATGATCAAGTCTCCAGAAGCACTAATATAGTTATCAGCAATATACTCTACATGGGCAAAAGCATTGGGACACTCCTCTTAAGCAATGAATTTGGGTGTTTCATTCATTCCACAAGTGTATAAAATCCACAGGTGTATAAAATCAAGCACCTAACCAGGCAGGTCAGGTTTAGAAACATTTGAGAAAGAATGTGTGATTCTGAAGAGCTCAGTGACTTCAAGCATGATGCTGTCATAGAATGCCACCTTTGCAATAAGACATTTTGTGAAATTTCTTCCCTGCCAGATAGTCCACGGTCAACTATAAGAGGGATTATTACAAAGTCACAAAGTGGCAGACCTTGCTCAGTAACAGAGCGGGGTCGTGGAGTGCTGAGGCGCATAGTGTGTAAAAGTCGCCAGCCTTGGTAACTGCAGAGTTCCAAATTCCTTCTGGCATTAACCTCAGCACAAAAACTGCACTGGGAGCTTCATGGAATGGGCTTCCATGGCCGAGCAGCTGCATGCAAGCTCACATCAGCAAGCACAACACCAAGCATCCCATCTGACAAGATGAGTGGCGTAAAACACGTGGATATTGGACTCTGGAGCAGTGGAAACGTGTTCTGTGGAGTGACGAATCACGTTTCTCTATATGGCAGTCTGATGGACACGCCTGGATTTAGGAAATGCCAGGAGAACGTTACCCTGCCTGACTACATTGTGCTAACTGAAAATCTTGGTAGAGGAGGGATAATGGTATGGGGCTTTTCAGGGATTGGGCGTGGCCCCTTAGTTCCAGGGAACAGAACTCTTAATGCTTCAGCATGCCAAGACATTTTGGACAATTGTATGCTTCCAACATTGTGATAAGTGTGGGGATGGTTCTTTTCCGTTCCAACATGACTGTGCCCCAGGGTACAAAGCAAGATCCATAAAGATATGATTGGATGAGTTTGGTGTGTAAGGACCTGACTGGCCCCTAGAGAGCCCTGACCTCAACCCTACCAAACACCTTTGGGATGAATTAGAACAGTGATCGCAAGACAGGCCTCCATGTCCAACATCAGTGCCTGACTTCACAAATGCTGTTCTAGAAGAATCGGCAAAAAATCCCACAGACAAACTCCAAAATCTTGCAGAAAGCCTTCCCAGAAGAGTGCTAGCTGTTATAGCTACAAAGGGGGAACCAACTCCATATTGATGCCTATATATTTAGAAAGGGATGTCATAAAAGTTCCTGTAGGTGTAGTGGTCAGGTGTCCAAATACTTTTTTCCATATAGTGCAGGGGGGGGGGGGACCTGCTACATGGAAGGCTGGTGCGGGTTTTTGGGATGACCTCTCTATCAGCCAATAATAAAGCAGTAGTTCTCAACTCCAGTCCTGGGGACCCTCTGTTACTGGCTGATTGAGAGGCCTTCCCAAACTATACTAAATGCACTTACATCAATGACTTTGCGCGAAGATGCTTAATTGTACCTGACTGAATTATCTCTTATTAGCTTCCATTGTTCTTGAACTCAGTATTCATTGTACAGCATATTTCTATGAAACCCAATTCAAAAGTGCCAGCCTGATCGAGATCTATAAAAATGATTCTGTTGAGACAAAACGAGAGGTACTTAACAAGCGTGATAGAGCAGTCTGCACAGAGGGATGTTAATTTCATTAACAAGCTTGCAGTATTTTAAGAGTCCTTCCACTGACAATCATTAACACTTCATTTCACTCAATCATAAAAGCGTCAATAAGCACAAATCACTGCACTGCCAATCAAGAACTCTCTCTGCTTGACCACAGTCACACTTGGTCTCCACAAAGCAGTGCATCTCTAGTAATGCATTCTGGAGTTTTCCATTGCCCCGTTCCTCGGCTGGGTTCAGTGGTTGTGGGTTTCCCTGAATTCCGCCAATCCGCCGGTGAGTCACCCAGCTCTGGATGACTGTACTGTCTCTCCCTGCCTTCCCAGCAGCCCAGATGCCCCACACAGAAGTGTATCTGATTCACTTCCTGCTGAGTGTGACGCTGCACCCGGGCCAGGCAACACTTCCTGCTAAATCAACCCTCATACGTTTCCCATCTGATGAGAATCAGATCCCCCTGAATTTTTCAGGGACTAGGAAAGAATATTTGGGAGGGGGGGGCATTGAGACACAGGGTATTCCAGAACATTCCCAATGTGCTGCTTAATGACAAACACTTTCCTAGTGTGAAGTAACCTGTCAGATTTCTATGAAATGTCTTAAATCTCCGAGGCAATCGAGAGGGGTCTTTATGGTACATTGGATGTAGTATATTATTTGAAATTCCCCCGCCTCACTGGACACCCACCATGCAGTGTGGCAGATTGTTCAATTAGCTGAGACCAGAGGCTGGTTTACGAGCGACCTCCACCCAGACAGCTAGTGTTTTATTGCCCAAATCAGACCATAATCTGGTCCCCATCAGCAAGCCCCACCAGAAGCCCCCATAAGTGGTTTAGCCCAACCCCTTTACTTTGCCGAGTTAAGCTCCTTATGTTCTGTGACCCTGAGAGACAGATAGCACCACAGGCCCTTAGGCTACTCATTGATGAGGACCCATTGGCTCCCATGCTGAATGCCTGTCAGGATCGTTAAAGTCAGTCTGCAAAAGTGTTTCAAACTGAAAAACATTTTGACAAAAATATACCTGCAACAGTTTTATAACAGTTTTTCTACTCTGTAAACAGAACCAGATCTGGGACTTGATGTCCAGTTCAGTGTCTGCTGGTCATGGGCCTCTGTGGAAAACTGCTGAAATCTCAATACGGTAATGAGCCGTTATGGTCATATCCTCGCCATCGTCGTCTGAGCTCGGCCTCGATCCAAGGCACAGAACCGGACATTCAATCGTGCCATCATGTTCAAGCTGAAAAACATTTCCTGGCAACAGGCATCCTACCTTATTTGACCCCAGAAAGAAAAACAACAACAATACACAAACACAATCCCTAAAATAAATATTAACGACTGAGAGCACTTTAAAGATTGAGCTCCATGTAAATACAGGTTTGTGCGGCAGACTGGTGCGCCGGAAAGAACCATGCTTGGTCAAACTGAGAGCAAAAAAAACTCGTTTACTTTTTGGCTAAATAACATCCATTTCCTCCCACAAGCCTGGCACCGGCGTCTTAAAGAAGCCACCTATAACCACGAAACAAAAGTAAACAAGGGAACAAGAAAGTAAGAGGAGAGTGAAGCATGCCCCTGAGCGTCAGAGGGACAGAACCGTCTAGAACGCAACAGCAAGCAGAAGTTAGCAGGAGCTGGCCTCCAAGCAGAATCACCTCTGCTCACGCAACAGAGCCCTCGAATGCTGTATCTGCTGTTTATCAAGCGCGAGGTTTCCGAGCCTTCGGAACCTCCCCCGGGGACACATGCTGAGCTTTTCAGAAGACAGTAAGACGCTCTTTGTCCCTTTACACCCGCTTGTAAGAGTAGCTATTTTTTTAAACATTGAACTACCGTGGAGAGCTACGGCATGTTACCTTCGAGTTTAAGGTAGGCCGAGCCCACCGCCACCACATAAATCAGCACCCTCGCTAAACAGTTTCTCGGTAATAGCCATTCAGCCTTCATTAACATACAGTATGACGTATCCCATAATTCCCCGAGGCATGCAGTGCCAGCCAGATTCATGCACAGATGGAACATAGATATCTATTTGTTTCAGTACCTGAGTATCATTTTTTAAAATCTTTACTCTGGTATTCATCCCTTAATGAGACAGTCACCGCTATATTGGATTTGTCTCCATAGCTGACGCACACGGCTGCTGGGTCATTCGCGATGTAAAGATACGTATCCTGTCCTCGCTACCCGTCCGTCACATTTACAGGCACGACCCTGTGTACCGCTATTATGCAAAGACTGCGGCTAAGGAAGACATTTACCCAGAAACGGATATCCATCACCGCTCAGAGAGCAGCACACTCTCGCAGCCGAGAGACTTTGTGATTGACCAGGATGAGGCGTGCGGTTAATAATCTGCATGATTAATGGACTCATCAGTTCAGGTGGGTGAATGGTATCCCTTCGAAAGCAGTGTCGCAATTACAGCGTGACCACCACCCTGTGCGTTTGTCTGTCAGTTCATATCCATGGCCGGTCTTGTAATTGGATGTTTGGGTGCCCTGGCTAATAGCTGCTTTGGCTGTTAGAGATGAACAAACCAATCACAAACCAAAAAAAAATAAATAAACAGAATGGAGGAGGCATTATTATAAAACAGCCCATGTCAGACACAAAAACACACATCGAAATACACTGGATAAAGGCATGGATATCTTGGTGCTAAATATCCCGGTGTAGGATATCCTGGTGTAGAATATCTCGGTGTTGAATATGCTGGTATAGAATATTTTGGTGTGGAACATCCAGGTTTAGGATATTGTGGTCTTGATTATCCAGGTGTAGAATATCTCGGTGTTGAATATCTAGGTGTTGAATATCTCGTTATTGTATAAACCCAACAGGACATACCCATAAGGAGGCATCTGATCCTGAGCTCACCGAACACCGAAGTCAATGTTGGGCCTTCCATACACTGGATCCAGACTTACTCATAAGACATTAGTGAGAGCCCAGCCTCTAGTATCCAGGTCAGCAAAGTGAAACACACTCAGCCGTAACCAGCAGAAGGTCAAACATCGCTGTTTTCGGCAACATGGTGTGAAATTTTTACACATACATGCATACATCTATTTATATCTTTTACTCCAGGAGTCATTGACTGCACGTCCCACTGTCCTCATGTAAAAAAAAGAGTAAATTATATATACCTAACATCTGTTCTGACTTTTAGATTCAGTCTTTAGCAGTTTAGCACTGATGGGGAATCAGACTAAACTGTGTGTGACAGACATGCAGTCAGTCATAGAGAGGAGTGGATTGGAGGTGCAGCTTCCATTTAGACAATAAGAACCAAACTTGTTTGAGAGGTGGAGGCGGGGGGGGGGGGGCCAAGAAAATACTGCCAACAATGGCCAGCACCACCCTGTCACTCTGGGCTCATCCTTGTCCTTTTTTTTTTTTTTTTTGGATGAATACAATCAAATACACATTTCTCAAACCACAAGAAACAAAGCTCTGAAATTAAACACCCTCGCTGACTGGTTGACCAAAAAAATCATTTCTTTTTAAACATCAGTGCTCCCCCCATGGCGTAGCACAGGTGGTTGAGGCCGGAATGGCCGGCCTGTTCCGGTCCCCTGCTCTGAGTCACTCTCTGGGCCCTGCAGACGTCTCCATTCACTATGCATTCCATTCCTGCTGATACATTTCCTGGTCTGTCGGAATGAAACAGCTCCTCAGTGGCCACCGGAGGCTGGATTCTACAGCGATTGTGCCACGAAACACGTATCACTCTCATTCAGAACGTCCGACACGCCAGCGTACAAAAGAGTCAGAAAAAACTACAGCATCTCAAGAGTCAATTAATCTGTACAGCGTGCAATGTTTCTTCAATGCTGCTAATAATTTTTTGTTCTAAGAACGTTTGCTGAATGTTACGATTGAGGTTTGGTAACGTTCAGTGTCTAGTTTTTCTGATGTCCCCAGAATGATATCCTACTACAACAATTACTACTACAACTAAAAATAATAATATAACCACACACAATGGGCGTGATACAGTGGGAGGTAACACTTCTTCATATTTCAACGGTCGTGGGTTCCAGGCTGGAATGGCAATATATACACACACTGCATTTTTCTAAAATAATGTTTCATTATAAAACAACAATTTCCAACATTAATTGCATTGGAAAGATGTTCATGTAATGATGTTATTGTGTTGATACAATATTGTGTGACTGATACAAATGATGTTCCATTAAAGTTACGGTAAGAATGTTCTCTGGCAACTTTTTTTGGTAATCAGATCTTTATTGAAGGACGATGGAAGAAGAACATGAACAAGCATAAACGCCGTCCTCTGCCAACTTTGAGAGCACCTTCACATAAGGTTGGCTAAGTTTCTGGGACCTTTCTCTGTTAGCTGGGACACGGTGGTGAAGATATAGACCTCGGATATGAACAGCGATGAACCAGGCAGTTTTTCGGATTACCTCGGCTAGCTGATTTCCAGCATGTAAAGCATGGAACGGGCAGAGGCGTCACCTGCCATGACAGATGGGACAGCAAGGGACAGGACTGGCTGCTTCAGGTTTTTAATATTATTTCAGGGTCATATAACAATCATGACTGATACTGATAATGTTGATTTTAATGTTTTTCTTATTGTTAGTTTTTTTTGTTCCTTTTAGTTTTATGAAAAATTCTGCAAAGTGCTGAACGGACCAAGGCTTTGGGGTCCTGATCCAGGAGGAAGACATCTTATCCATTCTGGAATAAATACAGAATGGGTGCAATTTGGCTTCCTCATATGTACGGCAGCGGTTAGCTCAGTGTCAGTTTCTGTGAGATGTGTGTGTTTGTGTTTGCCGCTGCCTGGGTGTCAGCTTATGTCTTCTTCATGTCTGTATGAGCAGCAGTCTCAGCGTGTGCGTGGCGGAGCATCTCACGCCTGGCGCGTGTGGGGATTTGTGGCACTAGCTGGCTGAACGACCTCAACTTAGATGGTCATTCGGATATACAGATGATTATGTCACAGAAATCTTCAGGATGTCCAGACACAGCAGCAGCCGCAGTGTGGAAATCCCAGCCTGCTTCTGCGGGGGGGGGGGGGGGGGTACAGTACAGCGTTTATTCTCCTGGCGGTTGAATGAAAGCCTTTTCCCACAATGCTTCAGCTGGAGGCACCTTCATAATAGGCTGGGAAAAGCCCCAGCACACCCCCTAATCTCTCGGAGCTGACCTATCACGGCACGGTAGTTTTCCATGGCACAGTCTTGTTAGTTTGGTGTGAGAGGAGTCTTGCTGCTTGGGGGAGGGGGGGAGGAGGGGGGGGGTGAGCTGAACAGGAATGGGATCAATGCTGAAGGTCGGCATGTCTCATGGAATGGACAAGGCAGCCAATTACGGTCCCAATTCCCTTTTTTATTCTGTTCCTGGCAGCAGAAAAGTATGTGAAATGTGGGGGAAAGTGAACAGAGATGGCGATCTGCGTTCATCGAAATGGCACGAATGTGCCTCATGATATGAAAGAGAAAAAGCAAGTGCATGCTGTCTAGCAGGGGCAGAAGGGGCAGGTGAGCGCGGCGGTGACCCCCTGCCCAGTGGACTGGCTCCGCCGCTGACGGACGAGTTAATCACGTTTTCACGGAATGAGAGACGGAGCTTGAAGGGAGTCGATGGAAGCCGGCGTGGCGTGAAGCCGGCGGGTCGCGATCCGGACCTCGGAAAACCTCCACCCCATGTGCGTTTATGGATCGCATCAATCCCAGCATGCTCTCTGTGCGCCCCCTTAATGGAAGCATGAACAGGTTTATTTGGATTCAATCAATCACTCTGACACTTTGTAAGTATTTCGGGGAGGGGTGCCACGCACTCGGCTGGCCCGCCTTGGCACGCCCCGAAAACCCCGCTGTACCTGCAACGGCTGTGTGTCGACGGCGGCAATCCCTGAAGATCGCGCCGGGGAGCAAAGAAGTGCAGGATGCTCTGCTGCTCGTGCTGCAAAAGACTGCTATCATACTCCACAGTTCATGCTCTAGGATAATTATCACGCATTACTTCTCACATTTTATAATTACCATACTCCGCTGCTGTTAGCAGGCTTCACTGTTTATAGCTCTGCAAGAAAAAGGCATCAACAGAAAAAGCCTGCAATCAGTCCAGCCACACTCACATCGGGATAGCAGGTTCTGCATTTACCTCACAGACAGCATTCCGCATACATCACAGACAACGACGATTAACCAGCAGAGCCTGTTCATTTTCACTGTTACATCCAACAAATCCAATCTCACCTAGTTGGTCTAAAAAGAGCAGACACTAAAGAATCCAAATTGTAAGCCCCAAGAGCTTCGGTTTAGTCGATGAGCTGAAGGCAGCATTGTCGTACGCTAAGGGAGAAAGGGGAAGCGTTTGCCACACTGCTATGCTAGCTGGGCACGCCACACACGCCGCGCCCCTGCTGAGCGCTGCGATGACGCTGCCCGGCTTGGGGCCTTTTCTCCTGGATGATAACGGCAGCTTCCATAAAAAGCAGCGGATTCGGTGGATGTGAAGGTACACAGAGCCACCACTGTAAAGACCAAAGCATGTAAAGAGACATGGGAAGAAGGGAGGAATAGCTCAAGGTAACTAGACAGAAAGAGGGATAGAAAGAGGGATGAAGAAAGAGAGAGAAGTGCTAACAGGCCAGCATAATAACAGAAAGGACAGAACAGAACTATTCATAGTCTGCTTTAAATTGTTAAATTATCTGTCCATCCATCTTCCAGAAGCGCTCGTTCACTGCAGGGTCACGCTGAGCCTGCAGCCTATTCGAGGAAGCAGAGGGCATACGGCGCGGGCGCCCGTCCAATGCGGGACATACTCCCACACGCAGTGGAGTCAGGGCGGGCATGACCCTGGTAAATCTGCGGGCCAAGCCGCCACACTGCATTCCTTTATTACACGTTACATGTAGTGGGGATGATGTCTCCTCACTGTCTGACGGCGACAGAACCCAATAAACTCAATGAAAGAGAGAAGACAGAAATGGTCAGAGATGCTTCTAGCCGCATTACGTCATTTTTTTTTTTTTTTTTTTTACCTATTTGTACAGCTAAATATATTTCTCCTGGAAAGACTCAGGTTTATAACTTTGCTTAGCTGTACAACAGCAGAGCTACTTCTCGGTTTAAATGAAGATCATTCGGGCGACTTGTTCACGTCTCAGACTGTGCAGAGCAGCATCTTCACACACAGACAGACACATACACACACAGAGGTGCAGACAGACGCAAACTGAGACAGACACACAAAGATGCAGACAAACACAGATGCAGACAGACAGATACCAGGTCCAGTGTGGCACATCTCCAGACTAACAAATTACGATTCTCTCTGGAAGCCAGACAGCCAGAATTGGGTGCGTCTTTATGACATCAGAGCACGATAACGACCCGGCCAGGCGTGCTGACTGGTGTGTTCCTCAGCCTCCAAGCAGCACGCAGACACGCTGCTGGCCTCCACATGGCAGAATACCTCCTCTGCATGAGGTAAGCAGCGCCAGAGGGTTCTGGAGGGCATCAGGAACGTTCTGCTTATGGAAAAAGCAGCACGCTGCCGCAGGAATACCGGAGGGCTGGTGCCAACAGCAGTACCGGTGCTAGAAAAAGTCTGCCATGAACAATGGGCTACCTCTAGCTCCTCTTTGCGGATATTATGACCCAGAGAGAGAGGAACACTGCAATGTGAGTCAGGATGATCAGCTCAGAGCTTGGCAGGTCTGAAGTGGACGGGCTTTAGAGATTCCCCAGGCAGAACCAGCGAATGTGAATATGAAATGAACACATCCACCTATTCGGCCCAAGAAAAACCATTTTCTCTAATAAAAGTCCCTTTCAAAACATTTGAAGCTCTTCTGAATATTTCTTTTTGACCCTCAAGGTCAATCTTTAGCCATCTTTTGCGCAAAAGCTAAAGTTGCAGACGACACGCCAACAAAAATCTCACCCTCCATTTCATAATTTTCTACTGATATTTGAACTAACATGGAAATGGTTTGGGTCATTAGTTCTGGTCCTGGATAAGTTTATCGCAGAGCGTCATAGTAAATTAAGGCTATTGCCATTAAAAATGTTTAGGAGCTGACACATATAAATGATGTTAATATTCCACTATAAGGCTGTATAGCTTATGCTGCCAAATGTGCATAAATGCTCATTTTATTAATATACAGAGCAGAGTGATGGTTCTGAGGTACTGAGGCTCATGCCGGCAATCGGAAGGTTACTGGTTCCAATCCCATGAATGCAAGGAGTGATTCTACTCCAGTGGAGTCTTGAGCAAAGCCCCTAACCTATAATTGCTTCAACTTGGGTGTGATGCTAATCTACATACAGCCCTGCAAGTAAGTCCTCCAACTTCCAGGGAAAATTTCAGGGTTGGTGGCAGGATTAGCACTCCAGTGGTCAGAAAAAAACTTCATTCATACGGTTCCATTCCATTTGGACTGCTGAGGTGTCACCCGCTGCACGGCTGCACTCGGACCCCCATCCCTAAGGTGGTTCTTTGTGCGGCGGGTGCGGGAACGCGCTGCATCGGAGCTCGTGCCTTTATCTCCTCTTCATGTGCTGCTGCATATCATATCCATACATGCCACGTTGAGGAAAAATTCATTCTTACCATGACATCATTTAACTGGGACCCAGCTTTTACTGCAACAAATGGGCTCACATAAACAATTCCATGTTGATTTGGATGGGGTAATATAAAAAGCAGGAACAATAAGATTAATTTGGACCCGCTACATGTGAAACGGTAAGCAAATTCTTAATCTCCCCAACACCAATAATGGGCTAATTAGCTGCTTACATAATTAGCTAACGAATGAACACCTTGCAAGGCCAGGCTACACAATGGAGTTTGGGTATTCAACCCTGGACATTTCTGGGCCTCACCAGAAATGTGGGCGGGAACTCATAAGGCACTGAGATGTGTCAGATCTCACTGTAGGTAAGGCTTCTGTCTGGAGAGAGTTAGAAACCCATTTTAAAGAGTTTGAGGCTCCATCCCATCATTCACAAGAAGGTCCATAAATGGAAAAACCCGAGAGGACCCAGGGGTAGAGGTCCCGCTAAGATCTCCCCGAGTGAAAAACTACAGAATCACAGAGGCATCCCAGAATAACTCCGAAAGGCCGACTGTCCTTGGTCACTTCGGCTGATATACGTCAAAGGCACGAGGGCCATGCCTTTTGGCGGGGGGGGGATGGGCTTGGGAAGCACCGCTTTTCTCTGAACAGAATGATGCACACATCTGGGGGAGCCCAAACACCTGCTCAGCTCCCCAGACAGACGGGTCTGTGGACCAAAGACGGCCATCAAACAACAGTAAACAATAATCTTGGCAAAAACCAGCCACCACCCGCCTACGTGTGACCTCATCTTTATGCCAGAAAATTCTGGAAGAGAATGCTGGACCAACTAATCTGTGGGATGACGGAGGTATGAGCAGATCACTCAGTCATGCAGCTAAGAACAGGAACCTTCAACAAAAGAAGCATGAATCTATTGTTTTGCACTCTGGAAACAGCATGTTTACACATCCTACTGGCACGGCAAGGATTCATCACTGAATAAAAGAGGGTTTCATCCGAGTTTGAATATTTTATTAAACGGATCATCAAAATAGATGTTGTTTTTCAATCTTGTTGATTTGGAGGGGCGTGACTATGTTCCCAGCATGAAATGAGGAGGCCAGGAGCTTTGCATTTTGACACATTGCAGGTCCAGGTGCTCATACAGAATGCAGACCTTTATCCTGCGTCCACAGGCATGGAAGTCTTCGCTACATTTTTATGTTAGTTGATCCATTCAGCTGCTAATGTGACAACATTCATTTGCGTAATTGTTTCAATAAATGAGGTTTAGTGAATTATGGACATCCAGTTAAGCTTTTGAAAAATGACTGGGTTGGCGTAATTTTTAAAAATGAGTTATTTGAGTCAGGACTTTTATTTAAGTCTGCATAATACAGCGTTTTTTTTTTTTGGAAATGAAATGCTAAACATGCATTTTATGAATTAATAAGCCTGACCCTGCTTTACATATCTGAATATTTACTTGGATACAAGATATCTGTTGATGTGCCAAAAGTGATTTTTTTTTTTTTCCGAAATGATAGCACTGCGTCTATCCCAGATGCATAATCACACACATATCTGGCAAAAGGATTACAGGAAACCTTGAAATGTGCACCCAGACCCATCATGCTCAGGAAGGCTACCCCGTCATTTTCTTTTAAATAGGGCTACAATACATCCAGCTTTCCCTGGACACGTCCTCTTATTGGGTCTCTGTCCGGGCGGTTTTTCAAAAATCGCAGTTCGTCTGGGTTTAACGCTGCACCCCTATGACCCAGTGCTGCAAGTTACAGTGGAGAACCAAGCACTGGAAAAGGCACCGATTTTCAGTACACAGCAGCCACGTAACATCATCACGCAGCGATCGCGAGGCTGATGCACACATTTACTTCAAAAATTAAATGATATGCACATCCTTACACGTCACTCTGCTCACGAGGGATGTCAATTCCCAGACATCACTTAGACATTTTATATTTGCGACATTTCATTAGTGAGCGAGCATCCTCTTTTTCGTCTCTCCACACATGATAGCCCGTCCCTTAAGCACGATCTTCCTAAACTAATGTCCAGTCAATTCAAGTAATGTTGTGTTGTGGACTTTGGAGAAGGTTTCAAAGGATACAAAGATGGGTTGAAGTGAGTCACAATACGCCAGCTTAGAGCTCTATCACCCCGTAAACATCTGTGGGAATATTAATGAACATCAAATGAAGTCAAACTCTGTTTGTTTATAATGAAATGACTGGTAAAGAGTAACAAATATTTCATACGTTGTTAAAAACAGTACGACATGCCGGTCGAAGGTGATACTCTCTGCTCAGGTATTATCTCCACAACCTCTTCCTTTAGTTCATGCATACACAAAGACACCGAAGCACCAGCA
The DNA here is from genome assembly GCA_026779605.1 of Mormyrus hasselquistii. NCBI lineage: Eukaryota > Metazoa > Chordata > Actinopteri > Osteoglossiformes > Mormyridae > Mormyrus > Mormyrus hasselquistii. The sequence goes on from JAODKE010000146.1 coordinate 25,308,587, forward strand.
AAAGTGCCTAGCAAATCCGGGTAGCCGGGTGAAAAATCACCGTCCTTCCCAGAGGCTGGGAAAAGCAAACAATGTTTCTTCACAGATCCCATCCAAAGTCAGCCGTTCAATTTCTTTCCCTTCACAATGTGTTCAATTACAAATCAGCACCGTGCTGAAGGATTATTTTTCAGGCCCAGCTTCCCCTGAGTGAAGATGTTCTGATAAGCAGCTAAATCCAAACCAAACATGGGTGAACATTTCGATCCAGTCGGTCAGTTGTGCTGCCTCTTTACACATTTCAGCCCTGAGACTGCAACTCCGATGTGCCTCTGCTCACTTGGCCTCTTAAAGCGTCAGCATTCGAAGGCCCACAGGTATCATTTTGCTGAAATGCGTTCAATATACTTGGGTACATCAAATGCATCACACTGGGAATCTACACAGTGCACAAAATGCAGCATTGTCGTTCCCCAAAGGCTAACAATTTCCCAGTCCGCTTCACAAAATATTTCTGAAAAAGCAGGGCTCTAGCTGCGAGATTCTTTAACTCATTATTGATACCAAATTCAACACTGACGCATTTTTTTTCCCCAGCGTCAAGAAATTGCAAACCAAGTGAGAAAAATGACAGACTGTCACACTAGAAGACAGTAGGTGTGGCCTACTAACCGAGTTACTCCAAGCCTTTTCAGCAGAAATTTATACGCAACCAGGAACTGCACAGAGCAACCTCTGGCAAGTGCTGGACAGATACATACTAATTAGTCATCTAATTAGTTGTCTGCGTATGTGTGTGTGTTTATATTACATTATGGGGACCAAACGTCCCCCACAATGTAATAAAAACCTGTTCTTTTGATGTTGTGGGGACCATTATTCAGGTCCCTACAAAGACTAATGAATACAATCTAAAAACTAAAAATGCCAGAAGTCTTATATTTTATTTGGTTACTTTTGCTCATGGTTAGGGCTGGGTAGGGTTTAAGGTCGTCATGTTGGGATTAGAGTTTTCCCCATAAAAATGAATGGAAAGCCCTCACAAAGATATAATTAGAAACCTGTGTGTGTGTGTTTGTGTGTGTGTGCTGGCAGCCAGTGCCTACAATGACAGCAGCTGGTCTCTAGGGAAAAGCCAGCTTATTATGGGATATAATGGGAGGAGCCAGAGCCAACGAGCTGCTACTACTGAGCTTTGGAAACCTGTCTAGGGGATGTGATGTTTCGGGTCGGGGGGGACACGTGCAAGGGGGGGGGGGTCTTCCTACATGCCCCGCCCACACCCGACCCACATGCTCCACCCACACTGCACCACCATGTCGCAGACAGGCTTCACATTTTCCACACAGTGAATGATGCCTTTTTATGAGATATGTGGAGAGCACTGCGGGGCTGCCTGCCAGTCTGTGATGCTTTACTTATGGCAGGGGGATAAATATTGCATCAAGCCGTTCCTTCCCTCATATCTGAAGTCCTGCGTGGATGTTTATCCTTCTGACATGAGATCCCTGCTACACCCCCAACAGAACTCCACTGGTCCCTGTTGTAGCTGGGGTTTCCCGCCTTTTTACCCACTGCACTGAGACAAGCTGTTTTTCTGTTGCCCAAAAGAGTGTGGCATTCAGGAGTGTTTGTCAGCAGAGGGAAAAGACACCAAGGCTTCAGGTATAAATTATGGAAGGTGAGTCTGTAAAAAAAAACTGACAGAACTGGCAGCAGTGTT
>JAODKE010000146.1:25378004-25403547 GCA_026779605.1 Mormyrus hasselquistii
TACACCCACCTACCCAGAGCACAGCTCACACAGAGAGGAGCATGACAGGGGTCACACACACACACACACACACACACTTCTCTACCTTTATCATCCATACACAGTGTTCCCGTTACTGCAGCTCTAGTCATAACTTGGGGTGGGGGGCTTCAGCCTTCTTACACAAGAATCACAACAATGACTTGATTAGGAATAATGGGGGCCTTTTGTAGAAGCCCCCCCCCTCCCCGGCTAGATGCTCGTGTCCTTTAGCGTGTATTTGCTTCCTAATCCCGCTCTGTGCTACGTGCCCCATCCGCCTGTTTATTAGAAGCTCTCTCAAGCTCCTACATCTTGAAAAGTTTTATACACTTAATGGGGGGGGGGGAGGGTAGACTAAGTGGATGAAATTCCCAGTGTTGTGGGAAGGTGGGGGGGCACAGAGCGTGTGTGGCCCCCACCCCTACCCTGGGTAACGTGTGCAGCATCGTGAGGGATTGCAGGCGCTCCCATAACATCAAACCCCCAGCCCCCCCCTCCTTTGAAGTGAGTTCAAATGCTCTTCAAAGTGTCGTGCGTTGACTCCGCCAGTGTGTTGCGCACGTGCGCCTCAGCGCCAGGCCTGCTCTCCAGACCTCCCACCCCACCTTTTTTAAAGGGGCCTCGCCTGCCTCTCTACCCCCACAACCCAGAGTCCTTGTTCCTCTGACTCGTCAGGAGTCTCAGTGGTTCACCACCCCCCCATACCGAAATAACACACTGCTCCGTCTGTGTAAACAGCCCTTGAGCCACACGGCAGTTGGGGGGCGGCTGACCGGGCGACACAACAGTGCTAATAACCATAAAACAGCGAGGCAGGGAGGGAACCCCCCCCCCCCCCCCCCCCCCCGCCCCCCCCCCCAAAAAAAAGAGTTTGTTTTGGGGGGCGGGGGGGGGGCGTGGGCGGCGGGCCCAGGCCTGTGCTTTCCCGCCCGCGGCGGTGGGGGGGGGGGGGCCCGGGGGAAAAAACAGGGCTAAAACCCAAAAAACAGCGGGGGGGGGGGGGAACCCCCCCCCCCCCCCCCCCCCAGGCTCCCTCCCAAAATAATAGGCTGTGTTGTGGTGACAGCGAGGGGGCACTGCTGCCAGGCCCCAGTCATACTAAATGTTATTTTAATACAGGATCGAGGGAGGGCCATTTCACTGGGGTTTGGGAGGGGTTTCTGTGACACGCAGGTCGCGTGACGTGTGTTCAAGAAGATGCGTTGCGTAAGAAGATGGAGGATCGGGAAGGGTGTTATATAAACGGGGGAGGACAAAGGTTGATATACAGATGTGAGGATCGCGTGTGTTGAACTTTAGGGGGGGTGTCTGCATAAATGGCTTCCAAGATGTGTTCCGATCGTCAAGTCATGAGGAAGTTGTGTAGCAAACACACACAGCATTTCAGATTACCAGATTTTATCAAATAAATGGGTTAAACGCTCAGGGTAAAGAAAAGGTACAAGAATTGGCACCTCCTTTGTTGGCAATAACCTCCAACAAATGCTCTCCATAGCTGCTGATCCAACCTGCAGAGGTTAGGAGGTAATTTGACCCATTCCTTTATACAAAGCTGTTTCAGTTCATGTATATTTTTGGGATGTCTTGCCTGAACAGCCTGCTTCAGATCATGAGACAGCATTTTCGGGTGACTGAGATGAGCAAAGCTCTGAATATAGCATTTCATCCCTTTGAGCCACTATGTTGATTTATTCTTGTTTTTGGATTATTATGTTATAAAGTGCAAGAGATGTTTGCAGGTCCATAGTTGTTAGCCAAGCGCTCTTTGTCGGCGCTTTGAGGTTGTCCTCACAGTGATCTGTCACACATACACTGCTAGGGCAAAATCTCTTTTGATTGGACCTTGTTGCACTTGAATTTTCTTATGAAGAGCATAGAACTTGTGTGCTGGAACAGGTCAAACCCACTTCTGGATTAACTGGAACACCTGAGTGTATAGCTCCCTTCAAGAAGTCGTCACCCTAGACATTTTTCCATCTGTGACCTTGATTAATGTTCGATAGATATATCCTTTCATACTTCATTCTTTTTTCTTATTCTGGTCAGGTTTATGTGTTGATCCATCCATCCATCTTCTAAGCACTTAACTTGGTCAAGGTTATGGGCTGATAAAGATAAATCAACAGTAACTTTTGTTAAATGCAACAATATTATAACCTAGCTGGAAATCAGATTTTAAGGCCCATTCAAGCAGATTTATCCAGTTTATTCTACAGGATTCAAAAACTTTTTCTGGCAAGTGTAGATGGAGACCGAGTGGGTGTTACATAAACGTGACCAGCGGAGAGGGGGTCGGCACGGGTGATGGACAGTCCGTGAAAACGGCAAGAGGTCCTTCTGCTCTGCTTGACGGGGTGACGAGGTGACAGTCTGATGACTGTGTACTCTGCCGCTGTCTGGATCTGGTCTGACGCTGCTCCCGGTGGGGTTTGGCCAGCACAGCGCCCCCAGGTGTGTTGGGGCAGTATCTCTGCAGCTAGTGTTAATGAGGCATAACCTGGTGTCTGTCTGCTCTGCAGATATTACTACAACAAGAGGATCCTGCACAAGACCAAAGGGAAGAGATTCACCTACAAGTTCAACTTTAACAAGCTGGTGCTCGTCAACTACCCCTTCATTGACATGGGGTCTGCAGGTTCGAGTCGACCTTGTGTCCTCCCGCTGTCTGTAAAAATTTGCTGTGTCGCCGCTACCGTTTACCATTCACCCCTTCCCTTGCCGCCTTCAGGTAGCGGAGTCCCCCAGAGCGCCCCGCCGGTGCCCACGGGGGCGGGCACGCACTTCCGCTTTCCTCCCTCCACCCCGTCGGATGTGCTGTCACCCAACGAGGATCTACGCAGTCCGAGTGTGTTCGGCACAGTGTCTCGCCGCATGGCCCGTGGCTCAGTCAGCGACTGCAGTGACGGTACCTCTGTCAACTCCGAGATCGAGGAAGGTGGTGGAAGCGGTGGTGGCGAGGAGAGGCCCAGCGGGGGAAGTGGCAGTGGTGGCGGCGGGCCTGGTGCTGGGGCCTTCCGTGGCATCCTGCATCCTCGTCTCTCCCATGAGCCTCTATTCCGGATGTACGGCGGTCCTGGCAACCCAAATCACCCTCCTCGGGCCCCTCCCGCCCACCGAGTTGTCCCAGATCCCCTGTCCCCCTTTCCCGTTTCTCCACTTCCCGGTCCTGGTGGGGCTGGGCTACTGGCTCCGCCCCTCTCCCCAGCCCTCTCCATGACCCCCTCCTCACACCTGCCCTACACACCCTCCCCGACCCTCTCCCCCATGCTGGGCTCCCACTTTTCCTTCAACCCTGAGGACATGAAACGCTACCTGCAGGCGCACACCCAGAGTGTCTACAACTATCACCTGAGCCCACGTGCCTTCCTGCACTATCCCAACATCGTCATCCCTCAGCCCCAGCGGCCCGATAAAAGCCTGGGCCCCAGCGGGGGTGAGCGTGGTAGCGAGCGGCCCAGCCTTAATAGCCACCCCTCTGGCCTGCCACATGGCCACACCCACCCACATGGCCACGCCCACCCAATCCACCACCCGCTGCATCTTGGTGAGGAATCCGCCCACATGTCACCCTTCAAGTTCAAGCTGCAACCACCACCCCTGGGGCGCAAGCAGCGTGAAAACCAGACTCCCACGCAGACCCAGGCCAGCTCCGGCTCCTTGTCCTCCACCTCGGGCCTGGGCTCCGCTGTACCTTTCGGCAGTGACCTCAGCTCAGCCAGTGGCTCCTCATCGTCCGGCTCCCTGAGCAACGCAGGGCTGCCCAAAATCAAGGTGAGCACTTGCTTGGGCTTTGTATGGATCCAGAATGTTGGGCTTGCTGCAGTTGTAGAATGTTGGCAGCCTTATGGCTGTTGATTGTCAGATTCTGTACGTTTCCAGAATGTTCCAGGACTCTCATTATTTTGAAATGATTGTCCATTTGAGTGCATACCCCATACAATTAGAGGTTGCTATCCCTGCTCACAAGCGCTCTCTATGCAGGTGGAGCCAATTTCTGACATCGAGTCTGAGGAAGATGTGCAGGTGACAGATATCAGTGATGAAGAAGGGGAAGACAGAGAGGAAGACTTTTATCCCCCACATGGGCGAGAGCAGCAGTCCAACGGTACGGCTGCACCTCCAGCTGCTGATGAGGATCTGGATGAAGATGTGTTCAAGACTCCTGCGCCACCACCGCCGGGCTTGCCACCCTTTTTGGGTCCTGAGATTCGACGCCCCCCAGCACTGAAGAGTGAGCCGGTGGAGCCTGGAGAGCCAGCGGCTGCAGTGCTCACACCCTCTCCAGCCGCCCCCCCTAAGTGCATCCCGCTCAAGCTGCGATTCAAGCGACGCTGGAGCGAGGACCAGCGCATGGAGGCCAGCACTGAGGAATCTGATGACAAGAAAGTGCGGGCTGAAGAGCGGGATGGCCGCAGGGGTGTGGAAGAGAATGGGGGGGCAGAGAGCCCCCCCCTGGCACCTGAGTGTCCCCTCCCCCCAACCCAGCGCAGGGTCAGCGCGGAGCTGCACCGTGCCACGGCCCAGCTATCCCTCGAGAACAACGACTGCTGATTCCCGCACAGATACACACACACACACACACACGCACGCACAGGCGAGCACGTAAACACACACATCATCTCTCTCTCAGAGAAACATACACACACCGACATGTAAAGATTTGAAGGCAGGTGGGAATCTGCGGAATCCATGCCGAACTGAAACGGACTGACACTAATGCTGATAGGCTCCAGCAGTGGGTAACTGCTGAGTGACAGTGTCATTCTCACCCCCCGCTACAAACCTGGGCCCGCCACACCAAACACAGCCCCCCCCCCCACACACACACACACACACACACACCACACTCATGTCAGCCCTGTCCACCCACAGATGGGCCCCACTGTGACAGATCTTCATCTTGAGCAAAAAGGGAGAAAGTCACTGTGGATGCTGAGGTGGGGACGGGGGGCGGTTGCAGACTTTTGGAGGGAGGTTTGGAGCACTGGCTGTCCTTAGGACCCTCACCTGCCCTCTTGTGCCCTCTGGACCTCTTGCAGGCCCTGATTTCAGTGTGGTGGAGGGAAGAATGTTAGTTTTTTTTTTTTTTTTTAAATTAGCGAATGGTAAGATTTCATAAGTGCCTGTTACACGGTGGGGGGGCACAACAAAGGGGCTGCTCCGGCATCTGTTTCTCCAGCTATAAACTCATAGGAAGACGTTCCGAACTCTGGTTACGTTTTTCAGACTTTGACTTGCAAAGTCACGGGGAAAGCGGAGGTCCGGCGCCGAGCGCCCGCTGCCTGCCTGGTCACGTGGCCCTGCAGTTCCCAGCTTGCCCTGCGTGTGGCCCAGCTGGAAGGTTCTCTTGGGTGTTGTGTGGTGGCGCAGTGCTGTGTGTGGGGGGTTGGGGGTGACTTTAAAAGATATCATATCGGAATGAGAATCATCCTCGTAAACGCAGCGCATTAACCCCCCCCCCCCCGCCGCCCTCCCCCATGTGTTTCTGCCTGTCATACGTGTGGAGATCACAGGCAGGGCTAGTGCTGCTCTCCCTGTCCTGCGCTGGCTACAGAAATGGGACTGGGTCCTGTACGAGCCTCACTTAAAAAAAGAAAAAGGAAAAAAAAAACATAACGTGGACTGCAGCACAAAACTCAGGTGACACACGGAGTCCATGTGACCCTTTTTTTTTTTTTGTCACCGTGACTTTTCCAGCAGAACTTCAGAAATGCCAGCATACTCCCAGCAACTTTTTTGAGACTTCAAAATGAGGGGAGGGGGAGGGAGGTAAAATAGAGAATCTGCCTCTTTTAGCAAACTTTTTTTTTTTGGGGGGGAGGGGTCATGATGACCTTTGAGGCATTGTCTAGAGGGGGTGGAGAAGTGAGGGGGATAACCATGAACCATGGGGGGGGTGGGTTGTGCGCTTAAAGAGGGAGGAGAAGAAAGAGTGGCGGTGATAGCAGAGAAGGGGGGTGGAGATTAGGAAAGGAGTGCCGTGGGTCACATGGTCACCCCTTCACGGCGAATCAGAGCCGCTGGGTCACATGGTCACCCCTTCACGGCGAATCAGAGCCGCTGGGTCACTCCCCCCTCCCTGGAGCCTCACTGGTCAGATTTGATTGCGTTGGCTGAAGCTGGGCAGACGGACACGCACACGAACCACACTGCCTTCACGCTAACCGGCCCAGGAGCACCGGGGCGGGGGCAGGGGGTGCCGAAACAAACTCACTGCCTACTCTTTGCCTTGTTTTTATAGCATGTAAAAAAATCTAGCAAAATATGGAAATATACACACATAAACTATACCTTTTATATATTATATACAAAATATAAATGGAGAGAGATTTTAAGATAACATTTAATAAAGCCAGATTCAGGATTTTTGTAAGAAAAACCAAGAAAAAAATTAAGGGGAAACATCAAATCATTTTATGGGGTGATTTCTAGATGGGGTTGGTTGGGTCAGTTGGGATCCTAATTTTTTATGTCGTTTTAAGATATTTTGCAGGGAAACAAATGGAATTTCTTTTTTTTTTTTTTATTTAAAAAAAAAAAAAAGAAAAATATTTGAAAATGGAGTCTAAAAAAAGGCGTGAAGCCCAGGCAGCAGGGGGCTGTGGCCCCCCCCTTCACCACGTGCAGTTTTGGCCCAAGGCTGTGGTTCTGGCCAGTCCAGTTGTGTGACGTGGACAGGGGCTGCCAGACTGAGGGGAGCGCGCACCCCCGCTGCGCCCGTGACCGCTTCAGCACGCCGGCGATGCGCAGATCCAGAGCCGTAAGCATGTGGAAATCCTGTCTCTATTTTGGGACCGAAGCCACTTTGAGAGGCTGCTAATTCGGACTCTGCGGCGTCTCTGTGGCCCTGGCTGCGGGAGGCGGTGCAGGCGGTGCAGGGGCACCCTGCCCGGGGGCTGACAGCTCTACAGAATAGGGGCACCCCCTCCCTGCCCCGCGACCGGCTCCAGAGAGCAAAGTCACGTCGGTTAACGAGGAGCCTCTGGGAATTCGGTCAGACGTGTCCAGGCGTCCTCATGACATTCCGGGGTCCCACGAGCCCCGAGGGCGTCTCCGTGCTGCTCCAAGTGGACCTGAGTACTGGCCTGGGTTCCCTGCCCCTCCTGCCTTGTCTGTACTCCAACTGACAGCTGCCTTACGTCTCTTTGTATCTAAAATGACACACCTGATGTTCCCTGTGCCTCCCTCCCTCTGCCCACTCATGCGCACGTGGCCCTGTCTCCGGCCGCACCACCGACATACCATACCCCGGTTTTCACTGCCACCCGCGTTTCCCACAAAACGCTCCAGAGGGCACCCTACCAAACTTCACACGCCCTTCCGCTTTGGGGGAGCAGCTAGAAAAATGATCAAATCATCCCGTCTGGCACCTGGATGGGACTTTGAATAAGACAGAGAGGCACACGGTACAGGAAATATACATCAAATATTATTTAGCAGATTGTTTTCCCCTTTGTATGTTTCCTTCTGATGTCAATATTGCTGTTCATTATTATTGCTGTTATTATTATTAATATTATTATTAATATTATTATTGAATTATTTACCTCCCCATTTCCCATAGATAGTGTTCATCACATTCAGTGATAGGTTCCTCTCCCTGCTCCTACCCCCCCTTGTTTCTTTCTGCCGACCCTCCCCAGTTTTTACAGTGCAACCATTTTTAAAAGTGTAACATAACATTTAAAGGATTGTAATTGTAATTCAGCTGGCAGTCACTGTAATTGAAGAGTGATTGTGGTTAATGGGGACGTGGTTGGAGTGCGTTGATTATCTTCGGGGGGGGGGGGGTCATGATTTTATCTCGTCGTATTGTAATTTTTATTTTATAATGTTACTTTTCTGTTTTGCTCTTGTATATTTTTTCATTTTGGGGATTATATCATTTCAAAGTAAAGTGTATTTTCCTGTGTAACAGTCTCTCCCCCTCCCCTTCCTCTCTTCGGTTATATAACACTCAAATGGAGGGATGAGACATAATACCATGATGTAACATTGAACCTCTTCTTCTTTGATTATTATTTTTTGTTTTTTTCTTTCAACTTGTAATTAAATTGTAATCAGGGTTAATTAAAACTGGTTAAAAACCACCTCTGTCGCCTGTGTGCTCTCATCTGAGTGTCCCTCTTGATTTGAGATCATGGGGGGAAATGCAACATACCCCCCCGAGCAGACGGATTTCTGCTGCGGAAGATGCGTGTAAACAGAGGATTAAACTTTCATCGGCCGTGTCCCGCTGCTATGAATAGGTATTAATCTGCTGGGCCGCTGTGGCCAAATGCGCAGGCCTGTCCTGCTGGGGGGGGGACGGCCGCAATCCGCAAGATGCTCTGTCACCAGTCCTGACGGCGAGAGGATTAATTATCGATGCGGAACCTGCGCCGGTTACCTGGCTGTCTCATGACGTCAAAATGAATAACTCATGACTTGGATATATTACTTTTAAAATATATATTTTTTGCAATCAGTATCTATGAATAAGGCTAAATGGCTGAATAATTTTAGAAATGCACTTTGAGTGTGTGTTTAGCTCATCTCATTAATAGAATAATATCATCGTATAGCAGAAGCTTTACGGACCCCCCTCCCCCCCAGGGTCCCTAGGCTCCCATGTACTCAGGCAATGAGCTGCTCCACAGTGATTTAACCCCATGTCATGCTTCAGCAAGAGCGAGCAGAAGGAAGACCGCAGCAACCTCACCTAACCCTCTCACCACATCCCTCTGCATCTTCGCTTGCTTTCGTGGAACCCAGCCTGTCACCCCCCCCGTTGCCAAAGCCGTGTGCCGTGTACACGCCTACAGACGCCACATCCGCTCCTGGCCTGTGAAGTGCCGGGTCGCGCTCGGCCGCTTATCCTGCATACGGCACTCTTGGCCCCCGTGTCACGTGTCACGGCCCGGCGTGATGTGCTCGCACGCTGATGTGCACACAGCAACAGGGCCTCCACCTTGCTAACATGTACGCCGTGATGGAGGAAGGGAGGGCGGGTTCTGTGGCGGGACACTGCCGGCTAGGTCGCTGTAGGCATCAATTAACCATAATTAATTAGGCGTAACTATGAATCGCAAGACCTCGTGACGCACGAAGTCATAACAAAATCCATATAGACACAGCTGGGCAAAACAAGTGCGAGAACGTGGGCCACTGTCGGTCGACTGCTATTCTTTGAGAGTAGCCCCCCCTCCTGTTCCTTAAAAGTACTGCTGGCCACAGCGCAACCAGCCACTGGCTCCATATGGGTTTCTGCCCTGTCAATCATGAAATAGCGCCAGTTTTTTTTAAATTCCCACCCACCCTGTGCAATCTTATTTTAAAGTTGCAATGTAGGTTGTTGCAATTGAAAGTAAATATTTTAGGCTGTAATTGATGTTTTTTTTTTTACCATGGACAAATAAACATGAAAACAATACCTTGAACTTTCATTCATTTCTATTAAAATGGAAAAAAATACTTAAAAACTAATATGAACTAATTAAATGTAACCAAATCTAACAAGTGTGTAAAGCGGTGTAAAGGTTGACTCTATCACTGGAAGAATACATAGTTTTATTTCTTTTCGACAATGTATAAGTGTAACAATATTTTGTTACACTTGTTTTAGTTGAGCAGCGTCCCAGGAGAATCTACCCTACATTCACACCCAAACTTCAAAATCCGCCCCCCCTTTTCACCTCCTCTCCTTCCAGTTGAGGCCCCTCCCTCCCTCCCTCCCTCTCAGTAGGTGCCAGCAGATTTCCCGAAGGATCCCCCCATTAGCAGGAAACCCGTTTCCTAGGAACAAAGGAGTGGCTGCCACAAAGACCGACAGGCGATCTGTCACACTGGAGGACGTGAGAGAGGAACCTCTGCGGCGTGGAACCTCTGCAGCGTGGCCCAAACTCGGCCCGCAGATTGCAGGCCGCAGCAGAAGCAGGGCTTCCAGACACGCAATACCAGGGCTGCCACGTGACTCCGCCCCCAGAGGCCAGAATGGCAGCTTCCCGCAGGATCGCTCCTGCCGGCAAATATCTGCACTGCCTGAGGCCAGGACTGTGGAGGTACTGACCTGTACAGTGACCCCTAGGTCTGACTGGCTGCTTGGCTGTCTGGGAAAAAGGCATCGATCTCCAAGCACGTAGCTGTTTCCCGTAACAACTTCCCTTGAGTTTTACCTTGGGCACAGGCACGATAACTATGATGCAAAAGGCCAAAAAAGTGATCTGCAGTAATTAAAAAAGGAACAGCAGACCGGTAAAGTTTCTGGTCCTTTGTGGTGTTTTTGACACCGCTCGCATATTCAGGCTTGAATTACCGTGGTATAGTGTCGCAATGACTCAACCCCTTCGTGTCACACTTAATTAGTCTAAATCACCGTTTCCTTGCGCTGTTATGTTCTCGACGATTTAGGGACTGGATCTCTGGGATGGAGTCGCCCCCCCCCCCCCCCGCCAGAGGGCAGCCAGTGTACACATGAAGGATTGAAGTGCTCCCTGCGGATGGGAGGGGGGAGCACGGGCGGAGAGGCCTGGCCCGGACAGGTATGGGCGGGGCGGGACGGCCGTCGGCACATTGCTGTACTGGGAGAGGTGGCGTTCTGGCGCATCTGGGCACCTGGGGGAGGGCGGGGTTGCCATGACGATGTCACACTGCCAAGCCAGCTGATAGCTCGCTGCTATCTGCTGTGTGGTTACTAGTCAGGTATGGGGGTCAGAGGTCTTCGTACTTTCCCGGATCCTTCCTGTGTCTGTGGAACTATTACCGGATTCACCATTAGACTAAAACTACAGCATGTTTTCATCTTTTACCTGAACAACCGACTAAGTCAATCTAACTCAATCTCTAACCCGGAAATGAAATGTGAAACATTGCAAAAATTATTTGTTTCAAAGAGACATACAAACGTTAGTCATTATGTATAATTAAGAGATTTGCAATGTACTGAGTTTACACAATGAAGATCCAACTGATAGCTTCATGACAGTTATATGTGGCTAACAGGCACCACTAGGAACATACAAATAACCACAGATATAATTTAAGATGGTGATTAATTAATGTGATATGACGACGGTCAGCTGCCTCCTGGGTTTCCAGAGTGCATCTCTGGAACAGAAAGATACTTTTCTGTGTGTAAAGTTGAGATATGAAAACACGGCGGGCATGTTTTCCATGGTGCGTCGGGCCACTTTGCCCAGAGCAGACCGGGTGAAATGCCACGACCGGTCCCTGGAACCCAGCTGCAGACTTGCTCGTCCCATGCCAAACCACGACTGGGAATCCACACCCTGCCCGAGTCTGCTACCCAAAACCACCAGAGCTAGGCAGAAATGTTAGAAAACTTGGCCGGGATAACCACACCAAAACCACACTTTTTTTTTTTTTTAAAAAAAAAAAAAAAAAACATAACTTCTGGAACCAAGACACAACAGTCCTGGAATACTAAATATATATTCCTCTAGAACAACTTTTTTCACCACACTTGCCGCTAGCAAAAAAAGTGGCCTCTGACTATCACTCATTATGGCTGTGAGCTGATTAAACTTTCGAGCAAGTTTTACGGCCCCGTACTGACATGTCTCTGGTTAACACTTGAGCTGGCGGTACCATGAGGCAGATGTTAGCCTCGTTGCTAACGCATCTGCACTGGTGCCGCAGGTATTTTATTCCATTTGCCGCGCTTCGTTTTAGGACCATGACGCTATCTCCCTCTTGTTTCTCCTTGTCACCGTCCGCCACTCCCATTGTCTTGCTGTCTAACTATCTCTCCTTCTATTTGTTTCACTTCATTTGTCCTTCAATGGCTGTCTGGTTTCTGGCAGCAGCAGGCCAATCAGACAGCATGCTGCCTGGCGGGAGGGCCAGCCCTTGATGGCTGACTGACGGGTGAGTGTGGCCCATGCTGAGATTGGCCGTTAACCGGGCAAGGATTAGGTCAAGGGTCAAAGCTTTCAGGAGAGAGAGAGGGTGAGAGCTTAGCAAATAAGCGAGAGCAGCCATTGCACAACAATGTCATCATCTGGGGAGCACTACAGCTTTAAGAAAATGTTTTGTTCAGGCTTTCTGAGGTTGGGACACATTTCAGCAAAAAAAAAAAAAAAACCATGCCCGCCTTTAAATACAATCACAGCCGTTCTCATGCCAGCCAACTGGTCACTTTAGACTTCAGGGGTGGAGAAACTGGAATCTGTTGTGGATGCAAAAACTCTGCATGCTCTTTCTGCCGGTACTGAGAGTACACTTTCTGGATTAGTCATAATACTACTGAAACGGTCATAACATAAATCTCACCTCTGGTTGTACTTTTGAAGTTGCTTAAATATTTCAAGCTCTCATTGTGCAAGAAGAATAATCTACAGTTTAAAATTGTGCTTAATTTGTAAAGCAAAGAAAACGCAACAAATAAGCAAATGTTTACTCCCTTGCTTGTTCTGTTTGCAGCCCTTATGTGACACGTTCCGTGTGGGTTGCGGCAGGCCGGTCTGATCAGCGGTTTTGTCCCGCTTCCAGGACCGGAGCCCTACGGCTCTGTCATGATGTCATCCCTTCTGCAGGAGCAGTCGAGGACACATGACCTTCAAAGAGAATCGTTACACTGGCTTCAAATGCAACGCGACATAGGGGAGTGAACGCATCCCTGAATTTTTAAAAGGTCGATCGGAAGGACTGTACCACGTACATTTTTTGAATTTTGTTTTTGGATCGCTGCCCCGGTTTCTTCCCTTACGGCCTTCGTAGCGTTACCTTCCACCTGGGTGGTACTGTGACGCGGCATAATTCCCACAATCGTTATTGCACCTTTGAAAATTAGTCCTTTTACAATACTAGAGGTAGCAACAATAAACAAGCCCCGACTTAGTGTTTTAAACTCGAGGATTGCCAAAACTCAAGCTGTTTCCTGGGGAATCCCAATTTTGCGTACACAGCTGTTACGTGCTGGCTTCAATCCGTGTATTTCTTTCAGAGAAATCAAATTATGAAATGCTAAATTAAACGTGCTTTTTATGATTCCTAAATGAATTTTTACTTCACAAATATGCATGTAGCAGTTACCGATTTCCTCCCGTCTTATGCATACAAAAAGCACCGCTGCTTAAGTGCTATCATATACACTACAAGTTTTTACAGTTATGTCATAAACATCTTGGAAATACCCCATAAAACCACAAAAATTCCACGGCAAACTGGACTGTATGTATTCATGAAGTGTAGAATTGCCGATTAGCCTGTAGGTGTCTCTGTATCTCAGCACAGTGATAATTCTATTCCCCCTCCCCATCCAGTAGTCACCCCGGATCTATTTCACCGCTCAGTAGTAGTACTGATCTCTGTTGCAGTCTTGTAGCAGTGTCAGTTTCTGTTCCCTAAATGCAGTAATCTTGAGTTAACGGAAGTTTCAGCCTGTGGGGACACAGATAATTCCTTCGATCAACTGTCTTGTTCGGGCGAACAGAAGTACTTTACATGACAGTTAGGGGGCGCAGTTTTACGTAAATAGCCATAAGTAACTGCGCTCCTCGCTATACGCGACGATGTCTGCAAGTGTGATTATGTAACGGTTACTGCGTTGCGTATGTGCAACAAACATTTTACTTCCCTAATTTTAACTAGTAAATGACCAGAGTAGCATTCTCGTAACTCGCAGTAATCATTATAAAAGTAAATTGTAACGCTACATAATTGTTTATGAAAGAAATATATAAAAATACAGAAAATGTATGCAGTTTCCTACCTACCAAAACGACACAATAATACAAATTTTAGGACTAACACCCATATACACTACTTTACACTACTAGTAAACATGGGGTTAGACGAGTTTACTCTAGACCACACCTCTTCAGTCCAGCTGGTGGCAACATGCGTGATGACATCATCGTTGTAGTTGTTCATTGGATGAAAGAGTCTACAGCTTTTATCCAATCAGAGGATGATTCAGTGACGTCAACTTAGAACTCAACTAAAGTTGTATGGAGTAGGCGGGGCACAATGATTGTCGACGTCAAGATGAGAATCATGATTGGCTGGGGGGTCGAGGTGAGGGTCTGTTGCTGAGAGAAAAAGAGAGCGACGAAAAAGGAAGAGTGAAAAAGCGAAAAAATTCAACAAAGTAAAGTGAAACATTCATGACACAGTGTTACAGGACACATATAAATCCAAGCGTGGGGTAATATTGTAATATTTGCTGCACATCTCACCTTACGATCAAAATAACAAAACTTTGGAGAAAAAAATCTTCGGTCGATGTTCCCCGCCCCAATTCAGTTGCCATGTCACTCGTCCCACTCCCTCTAGGCCATGTCGTGAAAATTAATAATGCATATGTAGTTTTGTAGCAGGTGTTCTTACAGCACTGCTTATGGAATCTCTGGAGGACGCGAACGACAATTCCCAGGGTACACCGTGGATCTAGGGGCAGTCCCTGTGGTGTCAGTTGTAGCGAACACAACCGGTAATCGACTAAGAGGAGGCATTCAGCAATTTTTAATTGGCTACCGGCATTTCCCTTCCTTTTCTTGGCCCACCTACTCCCTGTTCCTAAGGTTCCCCTTACTTTGATTGGACACTGTAACCGTTCTGCCCAAGCTGCGGCGCTGCCTTTTCCCCAGTTGCTATTTGTTCAAGATGTTTGTCAATCAACAGTACTTTGACAGTCGGTCTTGCCCTGTACTTTGTAATCCCACAACCATAGGCTACTGTAAGTGTCAGTGATTTCTGATTGGCTGGACGGCCCAGCTGTTAGTGGTTCATTCACCATTTTGTGACTGTAGTGGAAAAGGGACTCAGATAGTTTTTTCCCTCTCCTTTGAGTTGCCGTGAAAAAAAGACATGTTTTACGGAGGAAAATAAAGTGAAAGCCCGGACAGACAGCAGCCATGGACGGCAATTCGATTGTACTCCTGGTCGTACTAGATATTTCAACTGCAGACGGCACCGTAAATCTGTCTGTCGCCAACTGAACCTTTCTGTTGGGTGAGTTTCAGCGAGTTTATATTCTTTAGCTGCCTGGGTAGCTTTGCAACTGCTATCGATAGCTAGCTGTCTGTCTTCCGTGGTCTTTTCCTTGGCAGCCTCCGCCTGTGCCACGGAAAGAAAATGAAAAAAAAAATAGGGATGAAGTGCTGCGAAGAACGCAGCGGAGAGGAGAAGCGGGAGAGGGGAGGATAGGGGAGGAGGGGTGGGGGTGGACAGTCTAAACTTTGTCAAATGTTATAATGGCTTAGCTAGCTGGCTAACTGGCTAGCGAGCGGGACGCGACGCAGCTCCGCTCCGATTGACAGCGGTAAACTTGACTTTGACTGCCGAGTAGAGCGGCGGCGGCGGCAGCGCTGGAATTCCCGGACAGGCGGCACGTAAACACACCGAGGCCACGGAAGGAACCCCGGCTCCGCCGCCGCAGGCACTTAATGTCACTGTTTTGTCACAACTGTCTTTAAAAAGGCATTTGCTGGCCGACTACTATCGTACTATTAAAACTACGCACGGCCGATCCAGGCTAGCTACTAACAGCTACTACTGTGATAACAGCCGCCGCCGAGACCTGCTCTACGCCCGCAGTTAGCTGAGCACCATGGAAATGCAAGTTTTCCGTGGCGCTCTCCGTCTATTCCGCCTTTTAAGCACTTTTTGCGTTGTTTTTTTTTAGCGCCGGGCTTCAGCGTACGGCAGAGCGGGCCTGTCCGCCGGGCACTATAGTCGCTCGGTGCCGGCTATGCTTCGGGCTCCAGCACGCTAAAGCTGCGCCGGGTCGCCCCGACGGCGCACCGTGATTCGGCCGCCGTGGCCGATCTCCGGGGGGCTGATGGTAGCACTGTCACTCCGTGCCCCCCGATAAATGTCACCCCCTCCCCCCGCCGCATCAAGATAGCTGCCTTAGTCAGCTGGCTGGTGTCCCCCCCCCAAGCGCAACGTGATCGTGTTAGTACGGCTACGATTGATCTAAGTTATTTCACGTTGGTGAAATGGCACCTATTCAAGCACGTAGTACGCCTGGCATCCCTTACGTGCCACTGTCGCGGCGGGGAGTTTGGTCATTTGTGCAAGAAGTCATTTCTTAACGTCGCTGCATTTAAGCTACTTTGCCCGACTCTACCGGTACTTGACGCGACGTGACTCGTCTCAAACGACGCTGATCCTGCTTAGCGGTACTCAACATGTGGACCGTATAACTGCAGGGGAGATCGACTGGGCTTTGGCAGCGCAGTTAACACGTATTCCCGCTGTTCGATAGGTGAGGATTCTCCAGATCGAAGGAAGATTGTACGCGGCCACAGATTGTTACCCGGGTCTGTTATGGTTACCACGCTGTTCGGCATCTCTGCTGTTGTGTTGTAGTTAACTGTTAGCAGCCACACCATATATTACGCAGCTGACGCTCACGCCAGAGTAACTGTCTGAAAAAGTACCGCACGTAGGTCGCGATCTCTCACACGGTGTGTGAGGCAGGCGTGTGTGCGTGTGAGAGAGAGTGAGTGATTTCATGCTCTCATTGTTTCATGTTTGCCTGCTCCCCTGTGACCCACTTAAACCAAGGCTACCCAGGCGCAACGGGATGGGAAACTACAGCCCAGAACACCCACATTCCAGTGCGGTGCACTTCCTGCACAATGCAGCACAGACATACACCCCCCCCCTCCCCCAAAGTGTCCCACAGATCTCCCCATGCACCACGATCGCTGGGCACTGGACACCTGGTGTCGTTTACAGGGGAGGGAGCAGAGGTCAGCAGCCAGGAAGCACTGTGCAGCCGTGCATGTCATATAGACAGCCAGCTGGCTTTGTACCTGGGTCCCGCGTGTCGACGCCGGGTTGAGGGTCTACCATCCCTTAATGCAGAGGACTCTTGGAGTTGTAGGCCCCTTAGCATGATTTTGGTCTTGTGGTGACATGTGTTACTAATACCCAGTACTCGTTCCTTTTTGCAAACCCTACGAGGGAGTTGGGCCAAGCTGCTCCAGCATGCTGTATGGCGTGTTGGGGAAGGCCGTCCGTCCGTTAAGCCGTCAGTGTGCCGCATAGCCGTCGTGGTAACGAGGGTAAATATGTTTTACGGCATGCTGTCTTGGTCGTTTCTCCCTTGTATGGAAGTCACTGCCTCGGACCCCTTGCCCGCTCCCGTGCCGAGGAGGGGAGGACGGCTGCTATTTTCCTTGCAGGTCTGCTTGTTCTGTTATTGTGGTTTTAATTTCTGGTGGTAAAAGAACAAACAGAATCGGTGAATATAATAAATATGCAATAAAATACAATTTGCTGTGAAGACAGTGTGCTATTTTGACAGTGATATAGATGTGACTTGTGGGCAGGGTGAAGGGGCGATCCTGGTGGTCTGGGGTTCTCTCCTCACAGAGGCTGCATGGTATGCTATAAGTCCACAGAGGATCTGCAGCAGGCCTGAAGAGTGAGGCCTGGGGTCAGAACCGGTGTCAGCCCACGTGCCAACAGCTAGAGTGATGTCAAAGTCCAGCTCCAAGTGCCCTGTTTCCAGGGAACATGCCGTTCTGATCCAGCTGGAGCCGTGAGGGGATGCAGGCGTCATTAAGTGGGGCTGCGTTGCAGCCGCTCCTCTCCCTGCCCCTCATGTGTGACGGGTTTATCGTCTGAAATATTTTATTGATTCTCATCTATGTTTTTTTAATGGGCCCTAAAGGGTCTTTTCTCCAGCAGGGCTGCCACCTCGTACTCACCGCCTCGCTCACGAGGATCTGAATCACACGTTTGAAACTCGCGTGTTCTCGCTTCCTCAAGATCAGACGACATTCGGAGCGTACACTCAGATGGCTCCAGAAATGGCTGGCAGCACGGCGCTGCAGTGTCACTGGGGGTCCTACCGTGTTGTCATGCAGTTCCCCGTCGGGGATACGGCATCACCTCATCCTTCGAAATATCAGAGACGGGAACGACAGCACTGACAAAATGGAGCCATCTCCGCACGTAATGGATTGACTTTTTAAATGAGCCAGGGCCAAACAGATACTCATATTGCAACCAGTCAGATGTTTTTTTTTTTTTTTTGTTAAATCTGAGATTTACACTAAGAGTAAAGGGCTGAAAGGGAAACGAACATGACAAGAAAGCAACCGAAAAAAATAGCTGGAGGAAGTGATGTTACAGGCCATTGCAGGAAGTGGGGGCTGATTGTCATAGCAAACAAACAGTTAAAGCACGGTCACTGTAGAGAGAGTGGGGGGAGAAAAAAAAACAAAACTTTCAAGTGACGGGGTTGAAGAATTTCCCCACCTCTACCAGGAAACCAGCATCTGTTTGTGTGTGTGTCTGTCTGTGTGTGTGTGTGTGTGTGTCAGTGACTGTGTGTCAGGCATCTGCGCCTTTGGATGCCTGTGTGCTCTTGCTCTTTATTTTTCTCCGGCTTCATACCTTATTATTACACTGCCGCATGCTTGATTAAGCTAAAATTGTCCTTTTTTGCAACTTAAGTGTGAAACAGAGAGTCAGTGTGAACGAAGAAAGCTCTGGAAAATCCCCTTGCCTCGTTGCTACATGTAGGATTGCTCTCACCCGGCAGGCGGGACCAGAACCTCCACACTCTGGCTGCCCATCGCTCTGGGCCCATTCTTGTGTGACCTCTACCGGGATGCAGACCTGATCGGCGCTATGATGCTATACCAAGCCTGGCGAAAGGGGTGGGGGCTACCACATGTCAAAGGGGTTTATGCCTCACCTGTTAATTTAAGATAGACGTGGAGGCTGGCGATGGCGTGGTCGATCACTTTTTGCCACGTGGCCATTTGGCAGCATGAAGCGGTGGTTGGTTTGAGGCCAAAAGTTGTAGGTTCAAATCCCACCACTGCCTGCCCCCAGTGATGAGGTTAGCCTGAATAGATTTGTCTCTGCAAGATGGTTCATTTGCCCTTATTGATAATATCAGCTCTGCTTGTAAATAAATATTAAAATGAAGTGGCTCTGTACTGCAGCATACAGCGGTATTACCTTCTGATGCAACATATTTAATGTAACTAATTAATGCTGTGAGTAAAAATAAATGTGATGGCTCAGATTTCGGCTGCACTTTGCTCTCTAGAGTCTCCACTAGATCCCCGCTGTGTTTAGTGTGGTCGACTGAGGTGCCAACGAGAGCCTCTGACATATTATCCATGCACCCAACCGAAATCCTCAACTTTTAAGAGCAGCCCGTTAACAGGGGCGACTTCGTTAGTGGCTCTGCCGGTGGCTAGCTAATAACGCAGCCTCTTCTTTGTGTTTCAGAACCTGGAAGGAGGGAGAAGGCCAGGTGGGATCGACTGGACAAGGCTCTGGGAGAGAGGAAAGCAGAGGAAGGAGGAGGCAGAAGGGAAGCTGGGGAGCACTTTTAACGTGAAAAGCCAAATTACAGGAGCACTAAAGGCAGGGATGAAGTCTGCTAAAAAGCAAGGAGGACGTTCCCCCCCATCCACCCGGGCCAAGGGGGGCAAGAGGCGGGGGCCCACCGAGACAACGTCGGAGGGGGAGAGGCGAGACAAGGCAAGAGACAGTCTCGATGGAGCCCCACAAGAGTCCAGGAGACAGACCCCACCCAGATCCCAGGACGAACCGGTCGGATGCGGCGGCTCCTCGGATGGTGAGGGGCCCAGGGACCCAGGGCGCCTTGAGGATTGCGAGAAGCTGGGCGATGACGGTGACAGGGGGATATCCAGAGTAGGGGGGGCACACAGGAGTGGAAGCAGCAGCAACAACAACAACGGGGGCAGCAGCAGTAGCAGCTCGGGCAGCAGCCCCAACCCCCCCTCGAGCCGCAAGACGGCCACTTTCAAAGCCCGGGTGCCTAAAAAGAAGTACACATATGAGCACTGTACAGGTGCCGTGTCCAGTGCTACCCATGGCAACGGCTATGGCATCAGCAGCGGGCAGCCCACTGCTCCCGGTGCCGTGCCCGGTGAGGACAGCATGGACACAGATGGCCACAGCCACAACAGTGGCCTGGGAGACGAATGTGCTCCTGGGGTCACTGCCGTCAGACCCCCCACTGAGAGAGAACGGGGCATGGAGGGAGACGGGGAGGGAGATGGAGCCCCGAACTCCGTGCGCTCATCTTCCACGGACACAGCCAGCGAGCACTCGGCAGACCTGGAGGTCCTGGAGACGCACGGCAACCCGCATCCCACTCTGAGCCCCACACGGCCCTACTGCAGTCCCTCTGGGTCGGCCCTGCGACCCAGCCCCACACGTAGCCCCACACACAGAGACCTGGACCGGGATAGGGGCCTGCCTGCCGGGCTGGAGGATGCGCTCGCCAAAGGACTGAAGAACCAGAGGATATTGGCTCGATGCCGGCGTGGTGATGGGGATGGCAAAGGGGTGCTAGAGGGTGGGGTTCAGGGCCAGGAGGCAGGGCCTCGCTCCAGCGTGTATCGTGCAGGCGTGGTGCGTAGGGTGAGTGGTGAGCAACACAGCATTGCCGTACAGCTCAATGGTGAGAACTACCTGCGGCACTACCCCTTTCCCGGCGGGACGGCCCAGGGTGGCCCCGTGGACCTCATCCTGGATGCCTCCCCACCAGGCTCTGCCCCGGTGGCAGTGGGTACACGTGTGGTGGTGCCGTTTGGGGGTGAGGGCCAAGAGACAGCACGGCAGCTGTACAGGGAGGGTGTGGTATCCCAGGTGGATGGGCACCCAGCAGTGCCATGCCGTGTGACGCTGTGTGAAGATGCTGCCACACTGGCCGACGCCGACGCCAGTGAGGAGGAGCGGCGCATGGCCGCTGCGCAGCTTGTATGGGTGCCCTGGCAGCACCTGCGCCTGCTGGTGAACCCGTGGGAGCTGCCGCAGCCGGAGGCAGGCCGGGACCGTGAGCGAGAGGAGCGTGAGCACTGGGTGGACATAGAGATGGAGCTGGAGCGGGAGGTGAGCCAGCTGAGCAGTGGCATGGCGCTGGGTCGAGCTGCAGGGCCCCCTCTGGGTTGTGGCTTCCCATCTGGGGGAGGGCCGGGTCGACACCTTGGCCGACTGGCCGCTCCCCCCTCCTCGGGTAGCACACCCACTGGGCCCACGGTGGACAGGGAGCGGGACAGACAGATCCAGAAGCAGCCACAGAGCCTGGAGGAGGACATTGAGGTGTCTGAGTTCAGCATGGCCCGCCTGCAGGAGGACAGAGTAGCCGGCGAGGTGGGGGGTAAGACCGTGGCTCAGCATCCCAGGCACATTCTCTCTAAACCTCCCGGCTACCCCAGTTCTCACCACGCCCTGGGACGGGGCATTGGCACCCCCATGGGCACACCACACCTTTCCCTCACCGCCATGGCCGGCCCCCAGCCCCCGCCATCTTCTGCGATTCTGGGCCCTGAAGCAGGTGTTGGGTCACCCCACCTACCCCCACTGCCAACCTCGTCGGGGGCTCGCGGACCCGTGGTCCCGCTGGATAAGGCAGCAAGCTCAGTCACGCCGGGTGGTGGCGGCTCGGGCTCTACGTCCTCGTCGGCATCGTCATCGCGCTCTCGCACACCGCTAACCGCAGCCCAGCAGAAGTACAAGAAGGGTGATGTGGTGTGCACTCCCAACGGCATCCGCAAGAAGTTCAACGGCAAACAATGGCGGCGACTGTGCTCACGGGAAGGCTGTATGAAGGAGTCGCAGCGCCGAGGCTACTGCTCACGCCACCTGTCCATGCGCACCAAGGAGATGGAGGGCGGGGCTGAGCGGGAGCGTGGGGGCGGAAGCAGCTCGGGCACCGTTACGCCCTCCGACCTAAGGCTAACCGGCGGCCGGGCCAGCAGTGAGTTTGACTGGGACGAGACGTCACGGGACAGCAGCGAGGCCAGCAGCCGGGGCGACTCTAGGCCACGTCTGGTGCTGCCATCTCTGCTGCCACAGGACTTCTCACGCTTTGACTTTGATGAGTGCGAGGCGGCTACCATGTTGGTGTCATTGAGCAGCTCACGCTCTGGCACCCCATCCTTCTCGCCTGTGTCCAACCAGTCACCCTTCTCTCCCGCCCCGTCGCCGTCGCCGTCACCGCATTTTGTGTTCCGGCCCGCTAACTTCAGCCCCATCACTGCTCGCCGGCACCGGCACCAGAGCGGCACAGCCGGGGGTGGTGGCACGCCTAAGCTGGGCACGCCCGGCTCCGAACGGGACCGGCATCCACCAAGTATCCCTCCTTCTTTCCAAACCAGCCTCACATTCACCGTACCCATGAGCCCTGGCAAGCGCAAGACTGATGCCCCCTTGCCACCGCCTCCACCGTCACAGGATTATGGCAAAATTGAGCATGAGCAGGGCGACCCTGGACTGGGCCTCACCACGGCGGCCTTCCGTGTGCTGTCGCCGCAGACACAGTCCCATGCAACCTCTTTCTCGCGGCCACGTGGGGTGACCACACCCTCCAGTCGACCCCCCTCCTCAGCCAATGCCTCACCCCCACCAATGCTGGTCTCCCCCACACCCCCCTCACCCCTGCCACAGGATGCAGGCCTTCGGCGCGTAGTCCCCGTATCCCAACAGCCGCTGCGCGACTCGCCTGTCATCGTGCGCAACCCCGATGTGCCGCTTGCCAAGTTCACGGAGCGCCCCCTGGGCCGCGGGGGTGGGGTGGCCTCCCGCTCCAAAGAGCACAGCCAGACCCCCCAGCCAACCTCTGGCCTCCAGGTTCCTGTGCCCATCAATGCTGCTGCCGCCACCAATGGTACGGTCCTTCTGCGCAACCCCACACCCGCCCTGGTGTTGGTGTCCTCCGCCCCCTCACTGCCCCCCATGCCCTCAGGCCACCCTGCCCAGGCCAGCCCCGCTCTGGCCTGCATCTCCGTCACCGGCCCCACCTCTGGTCCAGCACTCACCAACTCTGGCTCTGGGAACCGGGACCGAGGCGGACACACGGGCCCCTTCGGAGGCCCTGTGCAGCAACCAGTGCCCTGCCATCCATCTCCCACTGCCCTGCTGCCCCTCATCCTGCCAGCGGAGTCTCTGCACCCGGCCCCCTGCAAGGATATCATCATGGGCCGCCCCGGGACAGGTAAAAACCCATAATTAAGGGCTGGCACCCCATCAAAAAAGGGGGAGCCTTATAGTTTGCCCATTCTGAGTGCGACGCGTGTGTTTCTATGACAGAAGCTGTGGCAAGTCGGTCCATTGAAATAACCATAGATAAAGGGGTGTGGTTTACACACGTGCTGTGCACATAGCTTCAGAAGGCAGATGCGTTGGGGAACAGGGCTCCTGAGGCATGTGGCACTTTTGGAATCCCTTGGCCTGGCCTCTAAGGATCGGCCTCACTGTTAGCGTACGTGCTGCTCATGCTGAGAGTACATAATCCAGAACAAAAACAGAATTGGATAACTTGACCCGGAAGGTTCCGTTTCACCGCGAGTCCCTCAGGCGCCCGGTGTTTTGTTCGCCCGTGTTACGGAACCTTCCACGTCACTTGTTTTTTGTTCTGTACGCTTTGCTGGTTTTACATGAAGCTGCTTGAATGTGCTATGCTGTAGTGACGATGAAGTGGGTGACTGGAGGGGCCAAGGAAGGGCACCAGCTTTAGGCGAAACGTGTGTAACTATGCCCTCTGGGAGTGATTCACAACGGTGTCCTCTGCTGGTGGGCGCAGTACGCTTAATCTGCAGCATTTGATACATCCAGTGTTTGACCGGCAAATGAGAATGCAATGAAGAGAAAAAAAAAAACGTCACGCTAGCCATCGGATGGAATACAGTTAAGGACAGCAGGTGGTGTCGTGGTTGCCGATGTGGCTTAACTGCCAGGGGACCGAGCTGTAGTGCCCTATAACTGGAAGGCCTCCAGTGGAAAAACATGGATAAATGGACACACTGTAACAGCTTGCCGTAAAGTAATGTTATGTAATGTAGAGCCATCAAACTATCAAAGTCTAAAGTAGATGGCAGAAAAAAGATATACTGCCTTTTCTTTGGTGCTGAAAGGCAACTTTAGTTTTCCTTATTAATAACATTTACAGTAATTCAACAGTTTTTACAATAAGATTTAACATAATCCATAATAATAAAGAATAATAAGGTTCCATATCCACACCGTTAATGAAGTGTTATTAACGAAGTATGTGTGGGAGACATCCTCTTGGTTAATAAAGCGTTATTAGGATTATGGGCGGAATATCTGCAATAATGTGAAAATTCATAAATAATGTTTGGACACCCCTGACCTCAACCCAAAGCAGTCTGTTAGTCTGAACGGTAACGTAAAAGTCTATTGATTACCATTTTCTAAGCAGTCAATACTGTACTGTATACTTTGCATGTCAAATTGCTTTGTCATTTCCTATGCAGACTTTTTTTATGTAATACACAAACCATCTGAATTATGCCCCCGTATGTGCAGGGTTACTCCTGTATGCACTGGGAGCACTATGTTCTGGACTCATTAAAAACAAAATTAACGGTGCTGAAAAGTTTAAAAGTTACTGCAAGAAATGTGAGATTCCGCAATCACAAAGATGGCTAACACGTAAGTGAATGAGATAATTAAATTTTAATATTAAAGATAATAGTATGCTCTTGTACTAAAAAATATTATGTATCACTAATAATTTATGTATTATATGCTTTTATATGATCCCAATAATTTTCAGTATTGCTTTTGTGAGTTTCTGTGATCTTTCAGCAAGCAGCATAAATATTTCCATTTAATAGTTCATGGCCAACACGTAAATAACCGAAACCGCAAATTTGGCATCAAATTGGTGAGTCTAGAGGGGTGGTATATGGGAGCCATTATGAATGAACATTGAAGCATCGTTGCATTAATGTAGCGCTTTTCAAACCCAAAACCACTTTACTAAAACAATGGGGAACCACTTCAACCGCCACCATTATGTAGCACCCGTCTGGATGATGTGACGGCAGCTATTCTGAGCCGGTACGCTCACCGCACATTAGTGCAAGGTGAAGGGGCAGGAGAGAATTAAGAAGTTAGATATGGGGGATGATTAGGAAGCCAGACTTGATAGGGCCACAGTGACAAATTTTAGCCAGGGCCTTGGGGTACCAACCCCTACTCTTTCAAAAGACTCCCAGAGATCTTTCATGACCTCAGAGAGTTGGGACCTCAGTTATGTCTCATCCTGAGGACGTCGCCCATCATTATAGGGCTGCCACTAACGACTATTATCTGTCAGTTAATCTCTGAACTATTTTACTGATTGGTCGATTAATCTGAACAATTAAATGGACTATTTAAGTTAGTTGTTTGTTGTCAAAATAAAATGATGTCCTTTTCCACACTATACAAACCTTATTTACACCCACAGTTCAATTAGCATATTAGTAGTATGCCTAAAATGTTAATAACTTACATACTGTGATGCTCACCATACTATTGGTAATTAAAAAAACATGAACAAATAACGTTTAAGATGGTTTTACCCTTTCTGGTGGTCCATCATCCAGAATAGTGCCTGTGTGATTTCTTTTCATAGTGGCAGTACTGAATACTCCACATCCTCTTGGTTAATGGGGCGTTATTACAGATGTACGTATGGGAGACATTAGTCCACATCCTCTTGGTTAATGGGGCGTTATTACAGATGTACGTATGGGAGACATTAGTCCACATCCTCTTGGTTAAT
>JAODKE010000146.1:25403788-25431620 GCA_026779605.1 Mormyrus hasselquistii
GGGAGACATTAGTCCACATCCTCTTGGTTAATGGGGCGTTATTACAGATGTATGTATGGGAGACATTAGTCCACATCCTCTTGGTTAATGGGGCGTTATTACAGATGTATGTATGGGAGACATTACTCCACAACCTCTTGGTTAATGGGGCGTTATTACAGATGTATGTATGGGAGACATTAGTCCACATCCTCTTGGTTAATGGGGCGTTATTACAGATGTATGTATGGGAGACATTAGTCCACATCTTCTTGGTTAATTGGGCGTTATTACAGATGTATGTTTTTAGATAGGGTTTAGAGGGTTGTTACCATATCTACTGACAGCACAGCACAATAATTTTAGCCTCATCAACAGGGCCTTGCTGATCAGCCAGGAAAACCATGTCTAAAAGTCAGAATCACACCTCAGTTTCACAGACCCAATTTCACAGAAATGGTGGGGAAGCAGCTCACTGAATTTCACAGTCTGAGACACGGGGGGTGATGATGGGGGTGATTCTGGATTTGATATTGACACTGGGGCTGACTCTGGATTTTTGGGTGACTCTGGACTTAAGGCAGCACTCTGGAGTTGAGACTCACAATAGGGGGTATCTGTACTTGTGACAACACACTGCATTTGAGATTGATTCTGGGGGGTGACTATGGTGGGTGACTATTCTTGAAGCAGCACGCTGGATTTCAGATTGACACTGGGTGTGACTCTGGATTTGTGGGTGACTCTGGAAATAAGACACTACGGCACTCTGGAGTTGAGACTGACACTGGGATCACACTGGGGTCTTTGGGAAGATTGCAGTTTGTTTTTCTTGTGTATGATGTCTGGTGCGGCACGGGAGGTGGATCTCTCACGCGAGGTCAGGGCGTCACACTGTGCAGAGGGGCTGTGCTGGCGTGCTGGGCTTCCCGCATGAGGGCTTCCCCCCCAGAGCCTCCCCATACTGGATACCCAGCCCGAGCATCTACTCTTCCACCCCTAATGCATGCAGGGTGGTGTTTCCACAGCAGGCTTGTGGATTTGGGCAGCGGATAGGGGCTGCAGGTGCAATTGTCAAGGAACGGTCCACAAAAGCAGAGGAGGGGGAGTCATACTCCTCAGGGGACCATGGGCTTCGCATGTGGAACTGATGCTTATTACCTCCTGGCCACACGCCATTGCACAGTTTGGTGTCTGTTTCCCTGGCTCTGCACCACGGTGAAAGCGGCATGTAGCCATACCTCTGTTTGGGTAAAGAGGCGAGAGGAAAAAGCAGTGTTTCCAGGTCGCGTCGGCTCTATTGGGCGTGCTGTGGCCTTTGAGGGGTGGGGGTGGGGTGGGGGGGGTTAATTCATTCCACTTCTTAATGACGCATTGCAAGAAGTGGAAAAAAGGCGTAGGAGTCGTTTTGGTGTTGGGTTTCTGGCTGTTTATTCTGAACGTGTGTGTGATACTGAACAGGGTGCAGGGTGGCTGTGGCGAAGGATCCAGCGTGCCCCTGTCCTGTGTGGGCACGCACTGCACCCGTGCCTCGCTGAAATTAGAGAGCGACGGGACCTCTCCTCCCTTCCCTCCCCACCTCTTCTCGTCTCCCAGGAGGGATCCTGCGTGTGTGAAGGGTAGCTGTGTAGCTGACATTGTAGGCTGCTGCCTCAGAACGTAGGTAATTTTGCCAGTGTCTGAGTGATGGATGTGTTCGAGCGGCCCCACAGCGACCGCACGTGTGGTGCGGTGGTGGATGGGCGGTCACTGTCAGGGGAGTGTGGCTGGATTGAATCATGCCTGAAGTGAATAGGACCTGCCTAGACATGTTGAGAGGGGGGGAGGAGAGCAGAGAGAGAGAGATCATCATGCTTTTCCCATTTAAGTATGAAATAAACGAGACATTTATTGGGTTTATTTTAGGGGGAAGCCAGGTTTGGGGCAGAGTCTGAGGAAGGACAGAGTGATTAAGAGGATTAAAAGTCTGAAAAGGCCTGACTGAACAGGACACGGTGAATGGTGAATACTCACAGATTACCAGGTCCCAAGTGAGCAAACAATTTTTTTTGTTTCAGCCCTTTTTCTAACCACCCCCAACCGACCTCAAGGGCCCGCAGAGCGTCATATCTGCAGCCTTTATGGGTGCTAGTCTCCCTGTGTCCAACATAAACGCTGTGAGTCACGCACCCATGCTCAGTCGCTCATGCTTGCACGGGGATGCACACACGTATGGGGACACACACTCGCATGGTTACGCAAATGCTCACACGCACACACAGGAGCTGCAGCCCGGCTTGGGGTGTCGCTGGGATACAGGGGAAGTGTACAGGGTGTGGGAAATCGCTCTCTGTTTTAAAAATGGAAAAAAGCAGCGTAGGAGGGACAACTGGAGAGAACGAGGCTGAGAAAGAGGCTGGGGGAGGGCAGAGGGGGGTGGATGGAAACCCAGACTGACATGCCAACGGAGTGAAACAGATGTGTGTGTGTGTGTGTGTGTGTGTGTGTGTGTGTCTACATGCGCGCATCTGTGTGTGTGTCTGCATGCATACGTGTGTGTCTTTGTGTGTGCATGTGAGTGAGTTTGTGCGAGTGTCTTTCGATTGGTGACCACCGGATGTGACGTGTCAGTGCAGAGTGCCAGTTTCCATGGCAACCCTGCAAACTCTCCCATACTCTGCACACATCCTGCATCCTCGAGTGTCAAGCTGACACTTTGTGGTTGCCGGTGACCTCGCTGGTTTATTGTCACTCTGATGCCCAGTCACGGGGTGCTGTTATGGAGGGGTGACAGAGCAGTGAAAGGGCCGGGAGGTTCACCATTTGCCCCTGTCACCCTTCCCGCCCTGGGATGAGGTGTTGAAGCTCAATGTGACAGACAGGTGGCCTTGAACCGAACGTGGCGTGACGTGGCGTGGCAGGCCGCCCCTCTCGACGCGACGCTGACTCTGACTTTGTGGTCATCTCCCCGCTCTGTGTACACACACACAGTCCTCATCTTGATCAGCCCCTTGCATCTGCAGTCATGCTGCCTTGATTCTTGTTTCACTGGCTGACGTTTTACCTTCTTAGCTCAGCGGCACAAATCGTTTGAGCTGTGGGCTTTTTCACCCTTTCTGTAAAGGGAACATGGGTTCCCTTGACCAGGGTGGCAGAATTTGCACTTTGATTATTTCCTAAAGTAATATTTGTATTTTTGGGGTTTCTAATAGATAATTTTGCTTGGTCTTTGTCTCCGTAAATGTGTCATCCTCCATTTGTTCTGTCTCATTTTTCCACGTCTGTGCTACGCTCTAGTCAATAACTGTCAGTCGTCTGTTTGTCATAGAACAAGACTGCCCCCAGGTGGACAAAGTCTTAAACGGCGCCGCCGTAAAATGTATAGCTGCTAGGTCTTCTGGGGACCATCAGGGGATGTGACTTCCTATAATTAAGGCTTTTCGTCAGCTAGAGAGAGGCAGCGACACACTGCCTGCCACTGGGCACTGGAGCAACTCGGAATTACCGGAAGAAACTGTCTTGTAGTAAGAAAGGTATTTGCTTGCCATCCATGCCTAACGGTGTGATCACGGCACAGGCAGATTGGCTTGTATTGGGCAGCGGCCTGATGGCTCTGTGGATAACCCTGTGGTCAACACCAGGGGTAAGGATGCTACAGGCAGAAGCCAGCAAAGGGACTTTCGACACCTGAATGTATGTGGGTGCTACCATGGCAACGGGGGAGCTGAATATTTAGGGTTTTAAGTGGCTGTGGCTGGTGGTGAGTCGACCCCAATGGGAAATGAGAGCTGTCAGAGGTGGTGTGGCACTTGCAGACAGAAGTCGGAATGTCAGCCCTGGTGAGTGATCCCCACGCCCACTGTGTACTGGCCAGTGGGATTATTACATGCAACCCTGGAGTTGGGAGGGGGGGAGTCACCCGCATCCAGCCTCCCTCACTCCATCACCTGCTGTTTAAAATCACTAATCTCCCCCTATTTATAGCTTTAGCCACACACCCATACTGAGTGCATGGCTGCAGCAAACCTGGAGCCTGGCCCAGGAAGCGCAGCACACACTTGCTTGCCAGTCCTGCATGTTTTTTGGACATTCAGCATCCACACAGAGTCAGGAACCAAAGTCACAGCCCAGTATAACCGTTATCAACATTTACCCATCTTATACCCTGTTAAGCTGGTTGGGGGGCAATCTCTGGTGGCATAGGGCACCGGGCGGGGGGACGCCCTGGATGGGATGCCAGTCCGTCGCAGGACACAAACATACAGTAATACTCTATGGGCCAATGAGATACTTAAGAAAGTCTAACTGCATGCCTTTGGGCTGCTGGAGCAATCCTGTGCAACAAGGAGAAAACATGCAAACTACACACATACACACATAGCGGATAAGGGATTCCAAGCCCTGATCCAAGAAATATGATTCAGCAGTGATACCCAATGAGCCACTTTGTTATAAACATACAGGTTTATTTATTGAGATTTTTAGTATATAATATATGTTTTGTGGTTCTGTGCCTTTGTCTGACATCTTGCTTAGGTGCGTATAGTTCATATAAATCCCATCAGCAGCATATGGTGTATCTGAATGTCTCACATTTATTATGATAACTACTCAGCGATGTTGGAATCTGAGCCCTACGCTGATTCCCAGCAGTCGCATGAGCAGACCTTCCTGTAAGGGTTAATGACTGGCTTTCCACCAATGAGTGAACCAGTCTGTACAGTGATAATACCCCTTTCTTTACTGTGATTGGCTGTGTCCTGGGATACAAAGATTAGCTCCTCCCACCATTGTGCCTCTCTCTGATTGGCAGGCTGGCCCCTTGGGCTGCTTGACTTCTCAACAGCAAATCTGCCCTGCGGTCCAAATCACGGTGACTGCCGTGTGCCTCCCACGGGTTTCTTGTCCTCGATAGCGTCGGGGATGCGTTGCATTCCAGGACACGCGCAGCATGCACTCTGCAGCTTTTTAACACAACCCTAAGTGTCACTCGTTTAAAGCCTGTCGTTCAATGTCTCTGACTTCTCCAAGTTCTACACCCTTCCTCTCACAAGAGAAGCTGTTTTTTTTCTTTCTCTCTCCCTAGTCCTCTTCCTCCCGCCCCCTTCCCTCCCTCCCTCCCTCTCCAAAGAATGACTCTCCGGCTATTTTTACACTCCTGACTCCCTCTCTTTTTCCTTCCCACCCATTTTTTTCTCCTTTGCTTTCTGCCCCCAGTCGTCAGTCCCTGGGTACACGCATGCACGTGTGTTTCTTTCTGCACATTTTACCATGTAGTGTGTGTGTGTGTGTGTGTGTGTGTGTGTGTATGTGTGTGTGTGTATTAGCATGATCATGGCTACATAGCACCAATCATGGTGGGGCACCTCCGCCATGTGCGTCTCTCGCATCAGCGTGTGGGGTTGAATGGGCTCGTTATTGTGGAAAATGACGTGGGTGCCCCTGCTTGAGGAGCCCCCGCCCCTCCCTGATGGCCCCCTCTGAGCACAGGCACAGAATGGCACAGAAGTGCTCCGTAAACAGGCTCGCTGTTTAACAGACGGTGTCCGTCTGTGCCCGTCTGTGTCAAAAGCCCCACTGTGCACTCGTGACTTGCTTCTCGTGACAATTCCTCCGTTGACATACTAGTAGGTCGACATTGGTGATTTATTAAATTATGCCAGTTTCACATAGTTGTTTTGTAAAGTGATCTGCTGCACTGCTCTGTGGAAACAGTGGTGCCTTGTCAGGGTGCAGTGAATCGATATGATAATCATAACACTCTTGCATGACCCCTTTGTTTGTGGTGATCACCAGCTCCTGGGTTAACATTGAGAAGGTGTGTTTTAAACTTGTCATATTTGTGCTGTGGCCTTATTTTATTTTCTATACAAAACAGATTACAAATGATTTGAATGTGTTTTGTTTATTGTATATTGTCAGCCACCTTCAATGATCACTTTCATTATTATTATTTTGTAGTTCATGTTATTTTTATAACATTGATTTCATGCTGATGAGATGTTTCAGGACATTACATTTAGCAGCGTTTTTTAAACTTGAAGAACTTGGTGGCTAATTTGACTTACATCATTAGTAATATCCAAATATGTAGTTTGGAATATAGGAAATATTATAAGGATTAATATCATAGGGACATTCAGGTAGAATAGACTGGTAGACCGAAATCCACAATACAGAAAGAGGTAGTAGCACGAAATAACTAACTGTTCATTACAATTTAAATGATAGATTAAACGCTAGGTTTACGTTCGTGTTTGCAGGAGCTGCATTATCTAATGTTTACAGCGCCCTCTGTCCTCAAACGGTCGTGACAAGTACTGCTTTTCTAGTTCAGACCGCAGCTCAGTAGGAGGGCACTACAGCTGGTACTTGTGTCAAGCGATTTGTTGTCCTACATCCTAGTGCCCTTTTTCAATTGGTGTGATCTTCAGTCGATCTCGACCCAGTGTTTAGGCCATTCCAATGGTAATGATGCGTGGGAGGGGCTATGTTAAATAGTTTCAGCAATACGAGTCAGGTTGTTTTTCACGAGCCAATAGCTGAACGAAAACTGCAACGTCACCATGGGACCAAATGACAGCACAGCCAATAGGTAGCCTTGCCCTAATTTTATTTGACTATTAATATTTAGAAGCTTTCTTTCAAGTCAGAGACCAGTCCGAGCATGAGAACCAGACAGCGTGTGATTTGCATATGACTGACATTCCAGCGTATATATTAACCAATTATAGAGCTAGGCGGCGAGATGACGAGGAATGAGATAGGCCAATGAGAGAGAGAAAGTAGGCCGATGGGCGGTGCTGGGCTGGGCGAGGTTGACACTCAGAGAGCGAGAGGGGGCAGCCCAGTTTACAACAGGAGAAAGAGGGAGGGAGGGAAAGAGAAAGAAAGAAAGGACGAGCGAGCGAGAGAGGAGGAATCGAGGGGAAGAGTCGAGTTCAAGTGAATGATGTTGTGATACAACGACTTTTACTACGAAAGACTCACCGAGTTGACGGAAGGGAGTGTGTTGTTGTGAATAGACCCTACGTGGACTGGCCAGCTGCATACAAATTTCACGGGACTTCGCAGGCTGTTGTTATTATTTCCAGCCATCATTTCCACGGATCCGTATCAGAGCATCTCTGCCAGGCTGTTCCTTTCTCTGTTTTTGAGAAACCACGTCGTTCTTTTCCAGTTCAGATCGGCGAACGAGTTGACTATGTTCCTCTCCTCCCTGTCATCTGAATTGAGATTAGCCGTCGATGCCGTTGCTGTTGTCATCGCAGGAGCTCGTTTTTTTTCGCAGCAATATTTTAGTCTATTTTTTCTTTGGGGGAGGTAGAGGTTAGGGTGTGTGTGCGTGTGTGTGACGAGGGGGGAGTCGAAGGTGGCTGTTTTGCGAAAAGAGAAGTCGGTGTATAGCTGCGATAGTTAGCCCGCTAGCTGGCTAACCACTTCGAAAAAATGAAAGATTTCGCGGTGTAGCGATCTTGCAAAATTTATACAGATGTGGGATTTACACATGGATTAGAGTTGATTTCGACATGCACGAAATCTTTGAAAACATCTTATTATCTTTAATAAGTAGCTACTGATAGGAGAGGAAATTTATATATATATATAATTAACAAAATGTCTTTTTATAGCAATTTCACACGTATTTCATGCTCCGGTTAAAGCATACATGGCTACGAGTGACCAAAAGATACTTTACTTGCGAATAATCCGGCCCAGAATATTAAATGCGTTTTGAAAAATAGTATACGGGCAGATATACTCGTTTTTACTTTTAATCACGACTAGGAAAAACATAAATAACATTAACAGTACGAAGTAAATAGCTAACGGAATGCGTTTAAGATCTGTTGAATGTCTAGTATTTAATAATATACCATAAAGGACAGTTTTGTATCCGATCTACTCTTGGTGCTTGATTTGCCCAATTGCTTTATGATACGTAATGGACTAAATACTAGTTGTATTAGCCAAGCGCACAACTAGGCTGGCGGTTTGCTCACGTCGGTGTCCATCCTTTGATTAATTAATCCGTATTGTAATGACTTTTTCGAGTTGAGACGGCGTGCCCCGGGTGCTGTGGACCGGAGCGGAGCGAAGGGCAGCCGCGACATGAGAGCCGCCCGCGTCTGGTTGGCCGTGATCGGTGCTGCGGGTGCGGGGCCAGGGGCGTTCCCGGGGGGCCGGACCGCGCTGGAGCGCCGCTGCTAAGGGATCCGGTATCTCACCCGGAGCCGACCAGCAGCACGGCTGTATTTTGATGTGACACCTGCGTCTGTAGTGGCACACCGCGAAACGTGTGATTTAATTAATTTGATCGCCGTTCGCTGCGAGTTATAGTGACCTCCGATCGAGAAACCACACAAACCTTAATAATCCGTAAACCGTACATATCCTATTGTTATAATAAAATCAAACGGAGCACCCATTAAATGCACAAGCCGATTAAGTTTAACGGGGAGCTACGTTACATACATTTGGGACTGAATGTATGTTAGTCAATAGCTTTAAATGTCTCCAGCATTAGTTCTAGACCCCCCAGTGTCAGCCTCCCAGATGATTTAATGTAGCCAGACGGTTAGGCATGATGTCAGGATATTTCATGGTAAACGATACACGTTTTATCTCGTAGTGTAAGTAAATGGACTTAATAGGGAGTATTTGTGGCTTTTTAGGAGATACAGAAGGCATTATTATGTTCTTTCCATGTAGCCGCTGAACAGTTGCGATCATTAACCTGCTACTTCGAGGGTGGAACAGAATACAGGAAGAAAAGCCCAGTGCCTTTTCTTTTGTTACAAAACTGGGTTGATGTCGTTAAGCGCTGGAATCTGCGTCGCCAAAAATGAGTTGGCTTGCTAGCAATTAAGCCAGAAACAACCAAAGAGGCTTCATCCATATGCAATTTCATATAAAATATCGCTTTCTCGGATTCGTGTAACCTTTAAAAACTTGCGCTTCAGCAAACATTTCGTTATATTATGGAGTAAATAGCCAATGTGTCAATTTAAATCTAGCCAGTGCGATGCGTCTCTGCTGAGGCGAAGCAAGTACGCGACGCCGAGGATGGGGGGATGGCCTACATCGGCCAGCCTGTAAAGGCATCGATCCGTTAATGTAAACACACAGGAAGAGAGGAACAGAAAGTGCACAAGTCGACGCAAACGAAGGTCACATTAGGTGATTTAAGACTGTTACGGGTGGACGGAGGGAGCTGCAAACGCGACCAGCTTCAGTGCGGAACTGGGTCCACTTCCACACCCTGAAAGTTGGCGTGCTTTTTGGTGGATTTGGATCGACGCTGAAATACCAGCTGCTAACGAGCTGCCAGCTAACGCAGCATTTGGTGAATGATCAGTGACGACACCATTTGGAGCCAGAAAGACCAACACGCGTGTGGCGCCGGCGACGGACTGCAAGGCGCGCCGCCCCGACGGTTTCCGTTTCGTTATCATTCATTTTTGGAATTGAGAAACCAGTAACCAGTTTTGTTGAGACAAGGAGAGGTCGATTATAACAATCATGTACTTCCACCGATGGAGCGCTCATCCATTCAAGACTGTCACATGGGATAAATGTTTCTTGGAGTACTGATTTTAACCTTTTTTAATTTTTTGATCCTGCCTATTAAAGTGGACATCATTTTTACTACCTTTTAATTTTTTTTAGAATTGTAAGACATACAAACGCGTAATTTGCTGAAAAGGACTTTTTCTGTGAGCCATGTTTTCGTCAGACAGTCCTCAGTATCTCCGACAGGGCTTGAGTATGTTCGGTTAGTAATGGTTCCAAACCTTACACTGGCTAGTAATTTACTGTGGTTGACCTGTCAGACGCTTCTGTAAGACTACTTTGCTTTTCTTATTTAATCTACAAGTGTCAGATTTGCGTAGAACCATCTTTTGCCACGTTCTTGAGCCATAGATGAAATGATGTAGCTCAGTGGCACATCCACGTAACGTTTAAAACGATCTAATTTAAAAACGGTGAGGCAGGAATCTAATGAGATACTACCCGCTTGGGTTCAGTATTTGGTTAAGCCTACTGCTGCGTGTAGTTAACTTTGAATAACATGATCGCAGCCTCTTGACCATTAACGTGCACAGCGAATGAAAGCTCAATGTCCACTTTAAGTGAAGGGAGATGGATGTGATCCGACTCTGCGCTATACTCAATAACGATGGGCCAGGCTGGATCATTTCTTTTTCTTTCATAATTAGTAGCTTGGACTGAGTTGTTGACCTCAAGACGGTGACATAGTTCAAGAAAAACAGCTTTTCGCGGCGCTAACCTACCTAATGATTGGCCGTTAATCAGTCTCATGTCATAGCATCCAAATACCATATGATATTAACATCACTATAGCTAAATAGAAAAAGGTGCACAGACACCTTTGTTTCCCAGATTCACCTCAACGGAAAAGCCCTGGATATTAATTAATGGACGGTAAACTAGTGCTAGGGCTGCTCCCATAATCCCAAGTATTTTGGTCAGCATTGAGATCATTGTGTATTTAACACTGTTACTCATCTGGAGTTACTTTGGAAATATCATTAATTTATTTAACCTTTAAAAATGTCATTTTAACAGTAGATTTACTTACACTTTAAATATAGAAACAAATAAAAAAAGGGCTGGAGAGGGGTGCTATGGATTTATAACACACGACAAAATGGAGGTATGATTGCAAAACGAAATGTGGCACAATAATCGTTTTAATTATTTTGTTTTGATAATTATTGGAAGGCAAAACCATAATTCACATTAAAACTCATCGCCCAGCCCTAACTAGTGCTGCAGTCACTCTTCATACTAGACTGGGGTATCAGAATGAAAGTGGCTGGATTTTGTGCTTGAAGATATTATGAATTATAATGTTAAGTTTGAAGCTTTTTCAGTAAGTGACTTAGGTTTGATCCAGCAAGGGAATGAAGTATGGTCGCAGGTATAGAGCAGGACAGTCCCATGACTGACATGCACTGCTAAGCTATACCCAAGTGGGGCACAGGAGAGACGTTTCAGAGGTTGTCATTTAAATGTGAAAACAGCAAATAAAATATCTAAAATTCTGCCACTGATGTTTATGATTATGTATATATGTATAATCATTCCCAAAAAGTGTGCTTTGCATGCTAAGACTGCATTGTTCATTAGTCGTTGTGATTTTGTTATCATTTCAGACATTAAAGTTACGAAATCTTTTTATTCTGCAGTATGGACCAATGTGGAGCCCCGGTCAGTGCCGGTATTTCCTTGGCACTCATTGGTCCCTTTTGTGGCACCCAGCCAGTCAGATTCCTCATCTCAGCCTGCTGAGGGCCAACAACCTGTCAACCACCTCCAAACAGCCAATCAGAATAAAGGTAAGATCTAATATGTGTAGAATAACCATAGTTGTGAAGATGTATAGGCTTTAAAGGTGCATACTACTCTTTGGGGTGAGATTGATGGAAAACTGTCCATCTTTGCTCCTGCTGATTCATTTAATGTAACCTTTCTTCCTGATTTCAGGTTTTAGGTCAGTCTTTTAGGTCTTGTTGCACTTTTCATATACAGTACAGTGGCACTTTTCCATTGCCACCAAGAACCACAAAGATATTATTATGTGAGCCGTACCCGAACATAACCACGCTGACGTGTTCCTGCTCACTAGCAGGGCTGAGAGTGTGGCTAAACCGAGCCGATTGTGTCACCACCATCCGATTGTTGGAACTGCACGGAGATATCGGTGATCTGTGTCAATATGCCATGGGTTCTGTGAAGGAAAAAACTGGATATTCTATATATTATTTATTATTAGGGGTATCACACATCGCAATGTACTGATGCATTCCAGGTAACTCCGCCTATTTAAAAAAAGTACTAGAGAACAGCTGAATGGAATGGATTCGTAATGCAAATTCACGCAAGCTCATACTAATTCTGCTAGAGTTCGATGCTGACATAAGACAGCCATTCTCACAGACATACTAATGGATATTAGCACATAGTAAATCATGATGTACCGTGTGAGCAGTAATGAAGCCTGTCTTTAGTTTTACATCTCTGTCACTCTCCAAACTTGGCAACTCCTTTACTGAGCCAAACTTTTTCTAGTGGAAAAGCAAAGTTGGCTGAAATCGCGCTGTAACTAGAGTCTCTTCACTGTGCAGCTTGGGAACAGCCTGGTTCCTGTATGTCAGTGGAAAAGCGCCATAAGTAAGAGAGCCCTGTCTTCCCATGTCAGAATCGCAGTGCAGCACAGTGTTGGTGAGCGATGGGAACGTGGCAGCCTCGCCCCAGGAGAGAGGACCCCCACCGCGACCCACTCCACCTGCAGAGGAACCACCTCCAGAGAGAGAGAGGGAGAAGGAACGAGAGAGGGAGACGGAACGAGAGAGGGGCGACAGCGAGACGGAGAGCGATGTGGATGACCCGTATGTCTTTTTTACCTTTCAGGGGATTTTCACCCGTATTTGCACATCTACCTTCCGAATGAGCATGATCTATTCATGCTTCTTATATTTAAGGAAGTTACAGTCTGTAGCTTAGGAAGCCCATCTGCATCCTTAATGCGAGTTTCATGATCATCATGTCCTGTGCCTTGTGCCTTCTAGGGTAAGGCCATGGGTCTCTCTGGGTTCATATTTGCCATCTTTTGGCACGGGCCCAGTCCAAGCTGCCGTCTGACATGCCGGTTTTGTCTCTCCGCCGTTCCAGGTTCTTCCCGGGTGTGGTCCCGGAAACCCCCCTATTGGTGTCCCCGGTCAAGAGACGCACCCAGTCCCTCAGTGCTCTGCCCAAGGACAGTGACAAGAACAGCCCTGGCAAGGTTTGTAGGGGTCTCCAGTTTGGCAGGCCTGTTCTTCACCTTCCCCACCCCCCCACCTGTCCTTCCTTGGTGGTCTAGACTTGGTCTTTCAAGGTTGGGATGGGTCTGTCAGGCGTCCCCCATGCTACATTTTGCCAACCGTCCAAACTCTCATCCCCCCAGAGAGAGAAGGACCACATCCGGCGGCCAATGAACGCCTTTATGATCTTCAGTAAGAGGCATCGGGCTTTGGTGCACCAGCGGCACCCCAATCAGGACAATCGCACAGTCAGCAAGATCCTGGGGGAGTGGTGGTACGCACTGGGCCCCAAGGAGAAGCAGAAGTACCACGACCTCGCCTTCCAGGTATGGTCTCCCGGAGTGCCTGTCTGGGTTAAGCGGAGGCTAATTGGCTCGTTAAATACCATGTGGCTTGTTAGCATAGCGGAGTGAAAGGCAGCATTGAGACCTTAGATGGGAGTTGTGTTTCCACCTTCCGCAGCCGGAGGCTTTGTGGTTTCCTGTAGTGTAAGGAGGCCCAGGGATCAGCTGTGAGGAGCAGGATTCCTCTGTGGTGCCTCCTGATAAACTTTCACATCATAAACTTCTAATGTGTGTATTTGTAGTATTGTGTAATAGATAATCATATAAATTTAGCTTCACTGCCGCTCTGTAGTAATATTAGCATATCAGTATGAAGGCAGTGTGTAACCTTTTCTGGCAGAGCTTACATTTACGCACCAGGGAATTCAGTCTGCTGTTTTAATACCTGTGCAGTGAGGAGAGCTTGTAAGAACGCCTTTGTCATCCATGGTCTTTCTCTCCCTCCCCCTCCCCTTTCTTGGGCCCCCATGTCCCATCTCAGGTGAAGGAGGCCCATTTCAAAGCTCACCCAGACTGGAAGTGGTGCAATAAGGACCGCAAGAAGTCAAGCTCAGAGGGTCGTGGTGTTCCAGGAGGCAAGGATGTGCGCGAGAGGAGTATGTCGGAGACCACAGGTGCGAGGGCTTCTGTCATGGCAAGAGGTCCAGTGTGTTTTGAGCACTGTATCTTTTTATAGTTGTTATTTTAAGGCATCCTTTCGTCTCTCTCTACCCTAATAGAACCTCCATCCGTCTCCCTGGGGGTTGACTTGAAAGGGGTGGGGCCTGGTATGGTGGGTGTGGCTGAGAGGAACCTGGTGGAGGGGCCTGTGGGACAGCTTCCCCGCCCCCGGGCGTTCTCCCAGAGCGCCGTGCACAGCCTGGAGCGCAGTGAGAGGGGGAACACGCAGGCGCTGGCGGAGCTGGCACAGGTACGAGGGTGCCCTCCGGTGCAGGGGAGCCAGCGTACACCTTCCGCCCACCTCTAACCGTCTCCCATACCTTCCAGATGTGCGGGGATGGGGGCGGGCAGTTCCCGGGGCGCATGCCGGCCCACGCACGGTCTCACCGCGAGGTCAGCGAGGACATGACCAGCGACGAGGAGCGCATGGTGATCTGTGAGGAAGAAGGCGACGACGATGTGATTGGTACGTGGGGGTCCATGCTGCACAGGTGACCCCGGCCCCTGCCCCCCCTTCCTAAACTCTGCACCCTGTTGCCCTCAGAGGACTCCTACCCGGGAAGCTCTATTGACCTGAAGTGTAAAGAGAGGGTGACCGACAGTGACAGTGAGAACGGCTCTGGGGACGAGGCAGACCGCAAGGTAGTGGGGGCGGTCCATGGTGTATGCTGGGGGAGGGGGGCAATGGTCCCCTGGTGGCCTGAGGGCCAATGTGTCTCTTTCTCTTTCCCTATAGCAGCGCGTCTTCGCCCCAGTCATCTGCTCCTCGTCCTCGTCCCCATCTGCCTCCTCGCTGGGCAGGAGCGCGTCACTCTCCTCCTACCCCATCAAGCGCTACATGGACACCGGGGGCAGCGGCTCTGAGCGCAAGAGGAAACGGGGGATGGAGAGTGGTGGGGGAGGGGGCACGGGTGATGGCGGCGGGGGGCCCAAGGAGGGCATTGGAGTGGCCGATGGCGGTGTGGCCCCATCCTCCGCCAACCAATCAGTCATCACCAGTTCTGGGACAATAGCTCCTCCCCTGTCCCCTGCAGCCCCCCTGGGCCTGTCCCCGCTGGCAGGGGGTCTGGGTGCAGTTCGAATGGCCAACACGGTGGTGACCAACGTGGTGCGGCCCGTGGTCAGCACACCTGTCCCCATCGCCAGCAAGCCCCGCGATGGAGGGGCCGCCTCCAGCCCCCTGCCCCCCGACAGGAAACCCACCCCAACACAGACCCAGCTGCTGATAGGAGCAGGAGCGGGAGGAGGAGGCGGGGCAGCCGGAGGGGGTGGGTACTACTCTGCATCCTCCCCTAACCCTGTAGTCACAGGGACGTCAGGGGGCGGGCCAGGAGGGCTAGTCACCAATCTGGTTCTGGGAAGCACATTCCCTGCCCAGCTCATTGCCCCTTCCCAGCCGCCACCTCAACCCCTGCCTGCCCCCGCTCACGGCCACAATAATGGCCCCCTGCCCCTCTCCTTGCTTCAGCCCCAGTTCCTCCCTGCTCCTCCGCTGGCCCCCACGTGTGGGAGCAAGGCCATCACGCAAGTGCAGTACATTCTGCCCACCCTGCCTGCCAGCACCAACCCCAAGAGCCCCTCCCCTCAGCAGCCAAACCAGCAAACCAGTGTCTTCACCCTGCCCTCGGCCCCGCCCGCAAATGTCTCCTTGGCCAATGGGAAGCAGTCTGGGGCGGGGCAGGTGGCAGGATATGCCCCAAGTCCAGCAGTGGGAGTGGTCAGCCCTGGAACCGGAGGTGAGGGGATAGTTATGGGTGCTCAGTATAGTTGCGCTGTTGTTTTTAGAGTAGCTGTGAAATGCCTAAAAGTAATTATGCCCCAGTTTAGGTGCTGTTGCGTTTCCTGCTTGTGCTGAGATTATTGGCTGTTTAGTAAGTGCTAGAAAATCTGCTCCTGGCAGGATCTGTGTGCTGGGGGTCTGTTAGCTGCTAAACTTAACGCCGTGCTGGAGGGAAGTCGAGGACGCATTGATGGTGACGGGCAGCCGCGTGTGAACAAAGCCGCTACGCGCCTGAGTACTGAGTACTGATCCCCTCTTTTGTGAGTACTGAGCTTCCGCCCACTGTCACCCTCTCTGGCCACAGTGCAAACCCAGGGCAAGATGCTGGTCCCCATGGCAGCGGTGCGGGCAGCCCCGGCCCCCAGTCAGCCCTTTCCCCTGGTGACGCCAACGGTGCCAGTGCAGAACGGCTCCCAGCACGGGAGCAAGGTGAGCATCCGCCATTGGGGAGTGTGGGCTCTGCCAGGACCGTGCCACCTGAGGGAGCAGGAAGCGGGTAATCCCTGTGTAACCCTCCCTCCTCCCGCCCATGCAGATTATCCAGATCGCTCCGATGCCTGTCGTTCAGTCACAGCTCCCGTCTGGGGGGGCAGTGCATCCTGGTAGCCCCTTTCCCGTTTCCATGGGGACAGCCACGGTGATGACTCCAGGCTCCGCCCCCTCACAGACTGTGTTGCTGCCACCCCCGGCCACAAGGTGCCCACGCCACTCCGCCGCCCCCTTTGCTTCAGGATGTACGGACATTTTTTTTTTGGGTGCTACAGCCACTAATCT
The DNA here is from genome assembly GCA_026779605.1 of Mormyrus hasselquistii. Lineage (NCBI taxonomy): Eukaryota > Metazoa > Chordata > Actinopteri > Osteoglossiformes > Mormyridae > Mormyrus > Mormyrus hasselquistii. Next base: position 25,420,135 of record JAODKE010000146.1, read on the forward strand.
GCCATGACGCTTTATCTTTGCTCCTCTTCCTGTTTAGGATCACCTATGTTCAGTCCACTCCTGGGGGTCCTGCCTCTCTACCCTTGGTTTCCACAACAACTGGTTCCTCCCTGCAGCAGGCCCCTCCCCCTCCGGGGTCGGCCTACGTGCCGCCATCGCTGGCGACATTGGGGTTCACTGCCATAGCGCCCCCAGGTCAAACCCTGGTACAGCCCCTTATAGCAGGTCAGTATAATGGGTCAGTAGGAGCCCAGTTATTTGGTTAAGGTGAACTGACTGAGTACCAATATGAGTCTAGTGAGTGTTTAGGTGAACCAATTAACTTTAGATTAGCTTAGTGAGTGTTAAAGTGGCTGAGTGTTAAGCTGTATGTTTCGGGTTAGCCTATAAGACCTTCATCAGTGGTCTCTCTTCCCCCCCCCCCCCTCCTCCTGTATCAGGTCAGACACCACTTTTGGCTTCTGCTCAGTCTCCAAACTGCCCCCCGATTTCGTCGCTGCCAGCCCCTGCCTCTGGGGGTGGGGGGCAGATAGTTACTGCCATTTACCCTCCACCCAGCGTCACCCTGGCGACAGGGGTGGTGTCCGTGGCGGCAGTGCCCCCCAGCGTGGTGTACACTGTGTCCAGCCCCTCCACCCTCTCCCCGCACATCCTGCCTAAGCACACGCAGCCCCACGCCGACAGGCCAATGGCGCACGCCGGGGCGGAGAGGCAGGGCCACCCGCAGCCGGACAGGCAGACGGATGTGCAGGTGTACTCGCAGACGGACAGGCCGCCTCGCGCACAGACGCACTCACCCCTGGAGAGACAGCCTCACTCTCAGTCCTCCAGCAAGCTAAGTGGAAGCACAGTACAGACCTCTAGTGGTTCAGGAGGATCCCTACGGGCTAGCAGCCCCTCCGTGCCCTTGCATACTGGTAAGAGGTCTTACTTGGTTCACTTTAGTTTTTTTTTTTCTTACCATCTTTATTCCTGCTGATTGTTTAACTGAAATTTCATTTTGTCAATTCTCCAGCAGGCAGTGCTCCGGGCACCCCCAAATTACCCTCTGTTCAGACAAGGACCCCTCAGAAAGTGAAAGCTGCAGTCGCTAGTATCCCTGTGGGGAGCTATGAAGGAGGGGGGCGGGGGAAGGAGAGAGATAGAGAGAGGGAGAGAGAGAAAGAGAGCGTAAGTGGGGGGAGTAGCCGCTTCCCGTTTGAGACGGAGCGGCTAGGGGACGTCGGCTCTCCCGCACCCCACCCTCCAGAAGAGGGACCTTCAGACGGGCCCCCGGAGGGCCACGGCGTGGCGGACAGCGCTCCTAGCCGTGGCAAGGAGGGAGGTCCCAAGGAGGTGAGACGCAGTGATGTGGATGTGGCACGAACGTGAAAGACAGGAGGAAGCAGTGGTCGCTGTTCGGCCTTGGGCCACATTCCCCGTTATCTTTAACTAATTAATTTAATTAATTTTGCAAAATAACTGGATGGGACCAGGTGTTTACTTCGCAAAAAGAGTGTGCATTAGCTACTCTGCTGATATTGTGTAGTATCACGATTCATGTTAGTAGCAGGGGTGAGGTGATTTTGTGTGTGTGTGCATTAGTTTTATATTACATTGTTGGGACTAAATGTTACTTTGACGTTGTGGGGACCTGTGTGTGTGTGCTACCACCCCTTCCTTTGGGTTGCCACGCTAGTTTTGAGTGGTGTAACTGTTATATAAATCAAACAATTAATAATTAAGTTCTCCCAGGCTCAGAGTACTAGGTAGGCTGCCCGTCCAATAAATGATGGTGTGTTTTACTTTAGCCCTGTCTTTCAGTATACCCAGGGCATACGCTTCAAATTTCAATGTAGCAACTGTGAGATAGGTAACATTAAAATGCTCATTTCTAATTATGGAAAATATAGTTCACATGAATCAACAGCTTACAAATTAGTAAATCTCGTCAGTTCTCTGCTCATTCCACAGGGCAGGGCGATATCTAAAAAACGATGCCATTTAAATTTGGTTGCAGGTTCTTATCGGTTGATAATATCGAGTTGTCAAACTCATTTACTATAATACTTTCATGTACCAAATGAAGTAAGAAAATAACCGTGTGTGTGTGCCGTAAAACAGGTCGGAATCGTAGGCTATAAGGCTGACATATTCATGCAATTGGGGACAGGATCCGGCGATCATAATCAAACTCGTGGTATAAATGCGGGGAAACAAATTGTTATTTTATCTGATAAAACTGCAGCATAAAATCTAATAAAAATAGTATAGATCATACATATATACTTGATTATCTGAAAGAATGTTTTGGGGTTGCAATTTTCAATCCGTGCTTGCGTGTGTATGTGTCCGTTCGGGCGTGAGTGTGTGTCTGTGTGGCCGGGAGTGTGTGCGAGTGCTACAGCATCACAAACACGCACGTAAGTACTTCACAGCAAAGTGATATGAAGTGTTGCTGTTACGACAGAGCTGCTTATCGCTCCCTCGCTCTCATGCATTCTTTCTGTCTCTCTCTCCTGCACAGGCTGGATGGAGGGATTCCCTACCATCCTCTCCTCTGCCCCCTCCGCCCGGTCCTGACCCCCCACTGCCACCGCCACAGAGCGACAAAGATGCTCCCCCTCCCAAGAAGGTTAAGGCTCGCCCTCCACCACTGAAGAAGACCTTTGACTCTGTGGACAAGTGAGTGGAGGGGAGGGGCATAGTGATCACATCTTATCCGGGATTGGCTGAGTTAGTGTCAGTCAGCCAGTCAGCAGGAACGTCGACTGAGCTCACACTCTGTCCAGCTGGGGATCTGTCTCCTTACAGCACGGCAGCTCTATACAGGGTGCAGTGAGAGATGGGTTCCAGTGGTCATGTGAGCTCGCTGTATCGCAGGGTCAGTCACCCCCAGTGTGAGCAAAGGCACCCCGGACTCTATGCTGCAAACTCCCTGCCCCCCCTGAAAGTGTGCAGCGACAGATAACGTACTACTGATAAAAGCCAACTCTATGAATTATGAAACAATCCTTTTTTCTTTTTTTCGGCAGACTTGAGCTTCAGTTGAAAAAAAAACCTGCTTTGTCTGTGAAAGAAATCATTTCACTAGTAATTACTTCAAAAAGCCTAACAAAAGGGACTTTGTTCCCTGGCAGTGGTGGCCACATGACCAGATTTGTACTCCCGATTGGATCTCATTAACATCAGCCCCTGCCCCCCAGTTCCTGTGTGCCTGCCAGCTCTGGTGTCTTACTTTGAAGGCTGGTATGGCCCTTCGTTGAGGGTTTAAATGGTGTTGCTCTGTCCCTTTGATTAGCATCTCTGCTGCGGCGTTTACAGGCATCAAGGGCTCCGGGTGCAGTGCACCCTCAGCTGATTATTTCTTAAACATCCACCCCATAGCCGCCCTCTTGCCCTCCAGGGTTTGGGAGTGCTTCAGAGCTTGTCTGCCCAGTGAGGGATGGCCATCCCCTGCCCATACTGCCCTGGATCAGCCCCAGACTCTCTGTGCCCCAGTTCTAGATAAACAGTTAAAAGATGTTTTACCCAGCAGATTGCAGTGGCACATGTGGTTAGGCTGCACGTGCAGGTGATAGAATGGCGCCCCCTAAAGGTCACTGTGCTCTGTCCAGGGTCCTGTCAGAGGTGGCGTTCGAGGAGCGATTCGCCGAGCTGCCGGAGTTCCGACCGGAAGAGGTGCTACCATCCCCCACGCTGCAGAGCCTGGCCACATCGCCCCGTGCCATTTTGGGCAGCTACCGCAGGAAGAGGAAGAACTCCACCGGTGAGTAATGGAGTGAGGGAGGAAGGAAGGGGGTGAGAGAGAGTGAGCGAGGGAGGAACGTAATACGGTACAAGGAGGGCTAAAGGACGCAGCAGAGGATGGTGTCAATGGAAGGCAGTAACTCGGAGACATGTCAGTCAGAGCCGCCGTGGCTGTAACCCTCCTGCTGCGCCGTGCCGCCCGCAGACTTGGACTCGTCCACGGAGGATCCCGTCTCGCCCAAGAGGAAGAGCCGGCGCCGGTCCAGCTGCAGCTCGGAGCCCAACACACCCAAAAGTGCTGCCAAGTGCGAGGGTGACATCTTCACCTTTGAGCGGCCGGGTGAGTGTCCCCTGCAGCCCTGCTGGGTGGGTGGGACTTGCTCCCCATGGGCTGTCCTGACGGCCCCGTCTTCTGACACAGGAACTGACGGCGAGGACATCCTGGGGGAGCTGGAGTTTGACAAGGTGCCATACTCGTCCCTGCGCCGGACCCTGGACCAGAGACGGGCGCTGGTCATGCAGCTCTTTCAGGAACATGGCTTCTTCCCCACAGGTGGGCTCCCCTCCCCTCAGTCTCCCCCTCCCCCCCCCCCGCTGTGGTACTGCTTCTGATGCTAACGTTTCTTTGCCCCCCCCCCCAAATGCAGCTCAGGCCACGGCTGCCTTCCAGGCCCGCTATGCAGAGATCTTCCCCACCAAGGTGTGCCTGCAATTGAAGATCCGTGAGGTCCGGCAGAAGATCATGCAGACGGCAGCACCCTCTGAAGCCGGCGGCTCGGGGATTGGGGTTGGCGGCGGGATTTCAGACCTGGTCTCCCTCCCAGGACCCTCTGGTGGCCCGTCAGGCGAAGGAGGGGTAGGGGTGGAGCTGTCGGAGAAGGAAGCTTCATTGGAGAGAGCACACAGCCCCGTAGAGCACCGTGGGGGCGCCAGCGAGTCGCAGGAGTCTAGCAGATGAGCCCGGTGGGAGGTGGGACAGGTTGATGGATGGCTGCTGGCCCTGTTCCCCCCCCCCCCCCACCCCCCAAAAAAGCCTAGCTTTCCGCCTGTGCCTGGAGCTGCCTGTCTCGTCGGCCCAGAGTGCCGGCTCAGAAAGCAGCGGCGGGGGGTGGGGGGTGGTTTGTTTTGGAAGGGTGTGGCATGAAGGGAGACGGATGCGGTTTTCGGACGTGAACGCACTGGGTTTCTTTTCCTCAGAGACTCTTTATGTGCGGCACTGGCCTCTTCTCACTGCCGGCTGAAATACGGAAACGCCGAATGGACGAATTCCCACTGCTGGCACAGTCCGGTCTGGCCGGACACGTGGCGCTATACAGGACACATACGGGGTCCTGGACCGGTGTGGCTTCATTCAGTCTTTTTACAGGCAGTCATTCATTTTTATTTTTTTTTTTAAATGAGGATGAGAAGAAATTAGTTATTTGGTTACTAAAGGGGGCGGGGTCTAGTTCTTCCATCCATCACTGGCTCATTTAGCTCTGCAGGACATTGAAAGATTGAGCCCCATTGACTGGAGATTACATTGATGAATGGAGAACCACACATACACCTTGTTCCATTTGGCTCCACCTCTTTAAAAAAAAATGTACTAGCTCCTCCCACTCCTTAGTAGCAGGCAATCAGGGCCAGTTACTTGAGAGCTCCGGGGGGAGCTTGGAGCTTCTGCCTTCCTGTGATTGGCCAAATTGGATGGCCATGAAGGAAGCGGATCCATGAATGCCGCTCTCGGGCCCTGACTGTTCAGCGTGGCAGTGGCTAAGATAAAATCGAACTCTAATCTAAACAAACCTAACAGAGGGATGAAGAAGAGAAAGGACTTATTTCCCCTGAAGGCAAGCAGAGAGTTTTAACTTTTTAAAGGAATATAAACTTGATTTTAAATTGACTCACGTGATTCTCAAGTTCATTATAATATTATTATTATTATTATTATTATTATTATTGTTCTTACTGTTATTGTGGATTCGTATTACCCACAGAATTAGCCCTTCACTGCTCTTTTGTTTTCTCACCATCTCCTTTGTTTGTGTTTTGGAGAGCATGCATGAAGGACAGCCACTCTCCTCTCTCACTCCTCCTTTGTCTTCCCTCTTTCTCCCCGTCTCCTTACAGCGCGTGGCGTTTGGAGGGGAGTAATTGCTTAAAAAACATAAGATTATTTTGATATTCTTGGCGAACCTCGTGACCCCGCACCCCACCCCTGTGCTGCCATCGCCGTCCCCCTCCCTGTTAGTCTTGTCACTTTATTGCTCTGTCCCACGCCCTCCTGTGGGCGAGTGTGGCATGAGTGTTTATGGGCAGGGAGCTTGGCTTGGTATTTGGCTGTCCCTTGTGCAGGAACGGGTTGTGTTGTACATATTTACTGTAGAGTCACGGGACTCGTTATAAAAATCCAGAAAAAATGCATAATTGAATATTAAAAGCGCCGTTACCGAAAATAAAACTGTAAAATAAAAAAAAATAAATAAATGACAATGACTATTAACAGTTGTGTTACTCCTTGTTTTACTGAGGAAATATACAAAGTCTATATTAATAACTTTTTAGTTGGTTTCTTTCAGTAATCAAAGTAGCCGTAAGATAGCGGCTTATTACGGTCAGGATTTAATAGCGCTTTATAAGGACTGAAGAGAATAATTATGGGAAAAATATGTCCATAGGACAAGATGAAAATGAAGATCCGTTGGCTTCTTTCTTGTGTGGAAATCTGGAATAAAATGTGATGGATCATGGCTGCCACACACGTGTGTGTTTGCTATGCTAGTTATGATGATAGAAAGGGGTCTTGGTTTATAAATGGGCATGTTGACCATGTGCAATATTTCTTACATAGAAAGCAGCATAAAATGACAATAAAGATTTAACACAACACCTGGGCTGCTTGTAGTTTGTTTGTGAGACACTGACAGTGACCCCTGTCCCCCCCAGATGATACCCCAACTGTATCCCAAGAACAGCAATGATGCAGTTAGAACACATACGAATTTATCCAGACACAACTTTCTGAATTCTGAGCTATCAACTTTGTAAATGGAGGATTTATTGTGGTAGGAAAACCTTGTGTATCAGTGCAAAACCCATTCATATATGTACTTCACACATCTTTGCATAACTGTCATGTGAGTCTATTTTCCACCCATGCATCATCTCTTATGCACTACAGGGACGGAGAGACTATCCCAGGAAGCATAGGGCAGAGGACACCAGTCCATCACAGGGCACATACCAACATGCACTGGGCCAGTTCACCAGCATTCCACTGCATTTTTTCGACTGTGAGAGGAAACTTGCAAGGACACCATGCAACCTGCACACGCACAGGGATTCGAACCCCCAACCCTGCAGCTGTTAGGCAATTGGGCTACCCACTTAAGAAGACTTTGAATGAAGACATCCTGGCACCATACGGTGGAGATGGAATGATGTAAAGACAGGAAGCAAGAGCCTATCAGCTCACACCCTATGACACACTGGTGGAGTTTGGCAGCGTCATAGCCACCCCGCTCCACCAAGAGGCGCTGTTCACACTCCTGAAGGGCTGGGCTCAGCAATCACCCCAAATTCCCAACTGTCATGCAGCTGTCTGAAAATATAGGCAGTCCCATGGATTAATAACATCTAACTTACAATTTGCACTTGCGAATGCGCTGCCATGCTATAATAAAAATGACAATGGTTTATAATAACGAATGTACACACTGCTTTGTGACACTCGTGAAAACATTGCACAGGATCAGCAGTTAGTCAGCTTGAGGCACAGTACAGTATCGTATGCAGTTACTTTTATTATTTCTGTATCATTATTATGGGCTGTACTACTAATTTTAAGATGTTTTCGATGTTTCTGACTAACACTAAATAAGAACCATAGGTAGCTTTTGTCACTTGCCTACAAATTCTACTTAAGGACAGACTTGGGGAATGTGTCCCATTCCTAACTTGCCTGCTTGTATATAGCTAGGCTTTACGTATTTAAACTTACTTATTTAAGCAATGGTTCAGTCCAAGCCTTTTACTACCTGTGCGGCTGGACACACACCTTAAACACATCCAGACCATACAGCGCACCGCTGCACTCCCAGCCTGCTCTGTCCGCACCCCCCAGAGTCCTGCAGTGTCTGGGATTGACGTCCTACTTGGATTCAGAGGCCAGGCAGCGAGAGAGAAGACGGACTGCAGTTTGGTATCAAACAGCACTGTCGTGTTTATTTACAGTGAAATGAGATTCAATTTAACAGCTGAAGTAAAAATCACATTTACAAAAAAGAAAAAAAAAAATGTACAAGCTGTAAAGAGGGATGCATAGAGCACATGGGAAGCAGAAAGCTCGGCCCTGCCATCCCCTCCCCCGCAGCATGCTGGTCTTTACAGTGTGTGTGTACAACAGCTCAGTGTGTACAGCTCACTTCTGCAGTGCATTATGCTCTGTTATGAGACTTATCACGATTGCTAGACCAACACCCTATACACACATTTCAGTCACTTTTGACTACGTTTTTAGTTGTTTTTATTTCTTTTCTTTTATTTTACTAGCCCCCATCTCCCTTGGGACTGGTCGACTGCGCCCCTCAGAGTAGCTGCAGGCTGTCCACAGTTATGGAGTCCATACCCAGGCTATTCTCCAGGGCTGTGTGGTAGATCTCGATGGCCTCCGCCAAGGGCAGCGTCCCTCCTTCGCTGGTCTCGATGATGGCGATCGTCTCCCCAAACTCATTACACATGATGGTGGGGGTGTTCTGGGTCTGTGGAGGAGACAGGAGATATGAAGTTTTCTTCTCACAGCCTTTGGTCACACTTAGGCTAGAGAACGCCCATCCTTACCTGCTGCAGCTGCTGTGTCTGTATCTGGATAACCTGAGGCTCCCCCTGCGGACAGATTCCAGGTACTGCAGCTGCAAGGTCCACGGATGAAGCATCTAACACCACCGCCGCTGCCCCATCGCCAGCAGAGCTGGCGGCCTGTGGCCCATTCTCTGGCAGGTTGCGGGTGTGGGTCTTGCGGTGGTTGCGCAGGTTGGAGAACGTCCGGAAGGCCTTGCCACAGACAAGGCAGACGTGCGGCCGCTCGCCGGTGTGCGTGCGCCGATGCTCAGCCAGGTGCATACTCTGCACAAAGCTCTTGTCGCAGAGCTCGCAGCGGAAGGGCCGCTCTCCTGAGTGGGTACGCAGGTGCTCCCGCAGGTGGGTGCTCTGCCGGAAACATTTGCCGCACTGCGCGCAGGGGAAGGGCCGCTCGCCGGTGTGCACTCGCTGGTGCAGCACCACTCCAGATGAGGACACAAACAGCTTGCCGCACACGGGACACTGGTGGCCTTTGGTACGGCCAGCAGCCGAGGTTGTGCGGCGACGCCCGGAGGTGTGGCTCAGCTGATGCAGCCGCAGGTTGGCCGCCGAGTTTAGGCGCTTCCCACACACAGTGCAGTCCAAACCTCCACGGCAAACCGGGGCTGCTGTTTCTGGTGGAGCAAGAATGCTGGCCCTGTTGGAGGTCTCGCCGCCCTCCGCCGACACGGCGGGTTCCAAACTGGGAACATGGGAGTCACCCTCTGGTGGAGGCTGGCTGGTGGGCATGGGGAGGGAGTCGGGGGGAGTGTCAGCGTGAGCCAGGTGAGGGTGTACCTCAAGGCAATGGCGATCCCGCTGGCGCTTACGCAGGAAGCCCGAGGGGCAGTGCGGGCAGGGGTATGGTGCGGGGGCCCCCGGGTGCTGGGTGTAGCGGTGGGCGGCCAGCTTGGCTGGGCGCAGGAAGGTGGCGGGGCAGTCAGGGCAGGGACAGGGGGCGGGGTTGGAATGCAGCAGGCGGTGCTGCCGCAGGTTAGAGGACTGCGTGAAGGCCTTGTGGCAGACGTCACAGCGGTATGGCCGTAAGCCCGAGTGCGTTAGGCCGTGCCGCGACAGGTTGGCCAGGGATGAGAAGGTCTTGCCGCAGTCACTGCATTGGAAGGGCCGCTCGCCTGTGTGCGTCCGCAGGTGGTTGCGCACATGGATGCGCTTCTTGAAAGGCTTGCCACACACACCACACTTGAAGCGGCGTTCAGCCACGTGCACCGTGCGCCGGTGACGCACCAGGCGCAGCTGTGAGGGGAACACCTTGCCACAGGACGGGCATGGGAACTCGGAGGCTTGGGACAGAGTCGCTGGTGGTCCAGAAGAGTTGGGCTGTGAGTCTCCCGCCAGGACATCGGCCGTGTCGGTGGGGCGAGACATCTCGCTGCCCTGTGCTCCCCGAACTTGATCCGGGGCGGGCTCTGGCTCCAGCCCGTTCTCCTCCCCGGCCGCAGCAGCTCCTTCCTCCTTCTGGGAGCCCACAGTACCAGTCTCCACCCCGCAGGGATCGCCGTAGGCCTCGCCTTCCACTGGCGTGAACACAGCAATGGCCGCAGCCTCCCGCTCCCTGGTAGCAACCTCATCCTGCTCCCTGGCTTTCTGCAAGACGCTGAGGTGTGACAGGGGCAGGTGTCTGGGGGCTGTGGGGATCTGCCGAGCAAAGAGAGCGCAGTGAGATCACACACACACAGACACACACAGACACACACAGACACACACAGACACACACAGACACACACAGACACACACAGACACACACAGACACACGTCCGAACAGGCCATACCATGGTAATGGGAGTAGAGGGAGCTCGAGCTATATGTGTTCGCCGGTGGTACAGGAACTTAGTCATGTTGGTGAAGGTCTTGGCACAGAACTGACAGCGATGGAGAGGCTCTGCTGTATGGGTCTTCCTATGAAGGGAGGTGGACGTGTCAGTGCTGGACGCTCGGCCTGCCGGATGCAGGATACAACCGCTTGCCAGCGGTGACCTACCTGTGTATGACCAGCGTCATCTCGGTGGTGAAGCCGTGGCCACAGTCCACACAGAGGTAGCGGGCCTCTCCAGAGTGTGTACGCATGTGTGTCTGCAGCGATGCCGGCTTCTTGAATACCTTGTCACACTCTGGGCACTCGTGAGTGCCGTGCTCGTGGACGCGGCGGTGAGCCGCCAGCCGGTTGGCTGAGGTGAAGGTTCGCTGGCACTCGCTGCACTGCAGCGGTACGGACATGGCGGCTGCGGGCTGGCGGGGGCGCGGCAGGCCGAGCTGCTGCCGTCTCTGGGGGGTACCAGCCACTCTGAGTCTCTCCTGCCCAGGCTGGTCACTCTCCTCCAGCTGATACCCATCTTCTGCCTGATCCTCGTCATCCCCATCGCCTTCCATTAGCCCTTCCTCCCCACTCTCCTTGTCCTGGCCCAGGAAGTGCTCGCCCTGGTGCTGTAGGAAGTCCTCGGGCGTTTGGAAGAGCAGGGCACACTCGGAGCACTCGTAGGGGTGGATGATGACCACCTGGCTCTCATCGTCCATCTTCGCCTCTCCGGGCTCCGCCGACCGGATCGGAATCGTCGCCACACCAACCGTCCTGCCGCCGTTGGATTCCAATGGGCTAGGCAGAAGCGGGGGCAGCAGCCTGGCCCTCCGGAGGGGGGGCCCTGCCGAACCATCTGCCAGAGACTGGGCTGTGCAGATCTGCAGCTGCAGGGTTGCTGAGCCTTGCACAGGGGACACGGATGGGAGAAGAGCAGTCCGGGGTGGCGTTGAAGGCAGGGAGGACATCTGCTGCTGCTGGGCTGCCAGAACCTTGGCGGGGGGGGGGGGGGGGGGCATGGAAAAAAAATGGTGTGAGCGAAATGCGGTCCTCTCAACCCAAAATTGGCCCATTAAAGTATCGAAGAATGGGGGCTGAAATTCTGCAGATGAAAGGGGGGCAT